>VZRE01002042.1:111623-194740 GCA_013396775.1 Cephalopterus ornatus
GTCGTCCGCCGCGCAGCAACAGCAGGCGGGGAACCGGGAGACGGAAATCCAGGAGACGCTCCAGTCCGAGCACTTCCAGCTCTGCAAGGTGAATGAACGCTGCAGCCCCGAGCCGGCGGGCGGCCGGGGAAGGGGGCGCGCCGCCGCGGTGGGCGCTGCGGGCTTTGCTCCTCCGTGCCGAGGCTGCCCGCTGCTCCTGTTTACTTGTTGGATTTCAGTATTTCGGGGGGTGAAGAAGGGAAGAAGGCGGCGGGTGTAGCTGTACAGGTCTTGATGGATTTCTCTAGTCATCTTTCTTGGAGAGTCTCAGGATTTGTCGCCTTTTAGGCTCTTTCGTGCGAGTAATACTGACCGTGTTCGTGAAGGCTTCGTAGAAGGAGTTGTATGGATGGGGGAAGGAGTGATACCTAGCTGTAGTGCAGATGTGATTGTCGCGGCATTTGAGTGGAAGCCTCTGCTAATGGACCTGAAGGACAGGGGATCTGTTGCTCTGCATTATTTGGAAGCGCATTTTTCCTGTTTCTTTACGCCTGAAAAAGGCTGTCGTCGTTTGTGGTGGTTTCACTGCAGTGTGTTGTCGAGTTGCTGATGCTGCTATTGCAATTCTTCTCTAGAGATAAAGTTCCTGTTTATTTATTTGCTCGTGTGGGGTACAATAACTGCAGTTTGTGTCTGCACACTTCAGAAAATGGTGCAGCGAATTAACCACCAGCTGTACCAAGAGGAATAAAAGCTGATTTGAATATCAGTGCCCATTTTTATCTTTGCAATGCACCCATGGCCTAGCTTGACATAGATGAGCTTGTTTATGGATTCTGCTACTTGTTTTTTTCTAGTATTGCAGGCATTTCTGCTGCTTTTGCAAGTTGGTCACAAAGGATGTGGAAGAGAGCAGAGCTGTTGCCAGTTAGACCTTATTTGCTTGTGAAATACAGGGAGTTGTAGGGTATGCCTGCAACTTCAGTAAAGTAGAAAGAGTATATCAGAAGTTTGCTGTGTATTTATGAGGTCCTGGAATACCTCTGCTTTAAATTAAAGGTTTTGAAATGGAAAAGCTAGCATTTGTATGGCTTATATTGTGTGTTTATAGCGGAAATAAGAGTAGGTGACACTTTTATTATGTTCTCAATTCTGATGAATTGCAACCCGAGAAACATAATGGAGTTATTGCTTGGTCAATTACCAAATTAGTCTTGGCTAACCAAAAAGCTAAATGCGCCAATAGCTTCATATTAAGAAAGAATCCCATTGTTTAGGTGGGGTATTTTTTGGTTTTGTTGATTCTGGGGCTGGCTGTTCTCTTTGGGGAAAGCAGAGGGTGAGAGTTTGGTTCTGTCAAGCTCAGGTTGTTTTCTTTTTTCCCTTAGTGTGCACTGTCACGTGGAGCCCATTGGATTGAAATTAAAGTGACTCTCAGAAAAGCAAGTCTTCAGTAATTTGTAATAGTTCTGATGACAAGTGTGGCTTTGTTGTCAAACTTGCTAGGCAGATCTCAGATTTTAATAGTTTAGTGTCTTTGTTAGAGCTAAAAATAAGATTACTCAGGTAATGAAGCAGATGAAAAATAAAATGCTGAGTCGATACAGTCCTTGTACAGAAGAAATGTAGGATTCAAATTAAGATTCAGTAAGTCTGACTATCACTTGGTGCTCAAGGATGAATGAGTAATTATGACTGGAAAACATCTTTTATAATTGGTTCATGTAAGACAGCTGATTTTCTCAGTCTGTTATTTAAATGCTTTGTAGTTCCTTTTTAAATTGTGACTAATGCTGAATCCTGTTTTCTAACATACAGTATTGATTCTGTTTATTTTTGATATCCTGCTTGACCCATTGTGCTCTGACTTGTTAGACTGTACGCCATGGTTTCCCCTATCAACCTTCAGCCTTGGCATTTGATCCGGTTCAGAAAATACTGGCCATCGGGACTCAGAGTGGAGCACTAAGGCTGTATCCTTTTGTATTCTGAAGTGGATTTAGTGCACCTTACGCAAGTGATGTTTTGATTCAGCTGCTGGAACCATTCAGAAGTCTGGTGGGAAACAGGTATGCAGGAGGGTAAGAAAAAAGTGAGCTCTGTTTTCTGTTTGTGGATGGCTTTGCTGTTATGGTTGCCTTCGTGTCAGTTCAAGTTGTGTTCATGATGTGAGGCATGGCTGATCAGTCCCCGTTATCTCAATATATACATTTTGTAGAGGGTTACTAGTATGCTGACAGTTTATAGCAGCTGACTGCAAATCTGAAGAGGGATGTGGGCTGAGCTCTATTTTGTTGTTCTGCTCGATCTTTTGGGATTGAAACATTCTGTGCTGCTTTGTAAGGGTGAAGTTTTGGGGGTTTTTTTTTGGTTGTTTTGTTTTGGGTGGTGGGCTTACTTTCGTTGGACTTCTTCCTGAGATAAGCTTTGTAATGCTGTAGTTACCTGCTACTAATTCTGAGTTGCCAAATGATGGTTTCAAGTGGTAACAGTAAAGGGTACAGGAATTGTATCTCGCTAATAGTTTCCTAGTGACTGAGATGAGCAGAATGAATTTGTGAAATAAGGCACCAGTAACCCTGCTTCTTTTTGTTCACTAAAAAGTGAACTACCCATATGTTCATAACCATATGGTACCACAGCCATATGGTACTATCCAAGCCATATAACAACATATGTGTTTTAACTTTTATTTTTAAAAGATGATGTCCTGTAGATTCTTTAATCCATACTGCTATTGGCCAAACCTTTGCTTTTCAGCATAACATAATGAATTGAATTCTTTGTTGTCCTGAAATTGACTGAACTCTAAACATTATGGGGAAGGCTTAGACCATCTTGCTAGAAAAATTGACTTAATCCTCTTTAAACTGTAGGTAAATCTAATATTTTCCTTTGCTGCTTATATTAGTCTACAACTACACCTTTTTTGTTTCTTTCTGGAACATCACTACTGTCTGTGAGGTTAATTGCTTTAGGGAGATTGACTTTTAAAAGTTGAAAAACTAGAACTGAAAAACTTGATTTGTATTATGAACTCCCAAGATTTCTTAATTCAAAGCATGATTAACAGTGATGACAGTGCAGTGTTCTTAATACTGTATTTGAAACTACCCTTTATTCCATAAACTGTTGTTTTGAAAAGGTCATAAAGTTGATGTAGAGTACAGTTCGTGTAGGTGGTGTTGTTAATAATAAAAATAAGTGAGAAAGCAATAAGTGAGAAAGCAAGAGACATAAAAGTAAGGATTTGGATTGGAGGAAAAGGAGAGATGAAAATGCACCTATTTAAAGCTTACTCACCTGTAATTTTGGACAACATGATGTTGCAGTTTGGATAATGATGACTCAACAAAACCTGTTTATGGGCACTCTTATGTGACTACACACACCTATGAATTCTTGGAGTGTGAATTGCTTTCTAAATAACTGAGAGAGCAATTGGAAAATAATTGGGGAAGAAACAGTTACTAGGAGAAAACAACAGAAAATCTATTTTCAAAAGATTGGGAAGAGGTTTCGTGCAGAGGCTGAGATGGTAGTGCTCCCCTAACTTGATGAATATGCTTCTCAGTACTTTGATACAGTTCTTGATACTTGGAAGAACTGCTTAAAAGCCCTCAACCTAAGCTGTAAGCAGAAAACACTGCAGAAGTTGCATGTCCTGTGATTACTTCCTATTTGTGATGGAGGAATGCAGGCAGAAGGAATAGACTTAGATTCCCAATACATACTCCCAATGTAAAACCAGCCCCTCACTTTCTGCCTAATGAAACCAGTTTGAAAAGCACTCGTTGGGAAAGAGTAAGTAAGTGCTTATTTCATTCTATTGCTCAGAGATAAAAACAGAGACAAAAAGTTGACCCTCAGAATGATTTGCCTGCTAAGGTTTTTATGAATAATAAATTATGTGCAAGGGTTCATTAAAGTGGGAGCCACTTACTCTTTAAAGCTGCAAGAGTGATTTTAATTGAAATGAGGTATGGACTAGAAAGACTGAGTGTCAGTAAAGTGATATTTATTGAGAAATAAATCCAAAAGCCGGATCCTCATTTTCTTCTGTTTTCATGCTGTGAGAGTATAGAAGTAAAGGAATGATAATGGTTCTTTCATTGCCTGCCAGCAAATGGGAGCTGGATATTAGTGTTTTCCTTGTGTTTTCAACTATAGGTGAATCTTTTGAAGCTTTCACTTTTCTATTGTAAGTAAGTGATCTGAGGAATTGGGAAACAAGTCTTTTTCTAGAAAGGGTATTAAAGATAAAATATTCTTAAATCGAGGAATGAGAACCTATTTGAAATGTCATGTGAGGAAATTAATGTTAAAGTCCTGACTTGACTTCAGGTATTTATCAGCTAAATAACATCTTTACAGAGATTATCTGTGCTTGGTCAGACTTCAGTTTGGGTATTTTAAATTCAGAACCAGTATTGATCAGAACAGGTGGAATTTTCTTAGCCATGCTCTTGTTCTTCTTTATGAGGACTGTAACCACTAGTGGAAGAACAGAGAGACTACTAATACACAAATACTGAATATTGTCTCTAGTACTGTTACAGTGATGTGTAAAAATAGAACTAAAGCTTTTTCTGAAAAACCAAAATCTGTGGATACAAATACACGATCAGTTCACTGACTTTGTCTTTATCTCTGATAGATAAATGTACTAAATAACATATACACTGTATTGAATTCACTGAATCCACAAAATAATTGTAAGTGGAAATACCTAAACTATAGATGCCATGTTTCACTAATTGCACTGAAGTAGAATTACTACGCTGTTAATATTCTTTACCTCTAGGCTCGATGAGTTAAAATTGAGTGAGAGTGTTGTGTAGTTGGTAACTTAGTGGGCCAGAGGTGTGACTGCTATTCCATGCCTATAAGCAGCAGTTGGTTCAAGATCTTGCAGTTTTAAGAGGAAGAGAAATCCATAAAAATATTAGAAGACTGCTTTTAGTGTGAAACTTAAACTTAATGAGTCATCAAGGGTAGTTTAGGATTATTCACTAGCTTAACTTGAGCAGTATATCCCTTGTATTCCTTTTAAAAAGCTTGATTCTACTTCCAAGGTTACTTAGGAATATTTCCAGCTCTTATTTAGCTAAAAGACTGAAAAGTAAGTATTTGAGGCACAGTGATGTTGTTCAGGTATTAACCTTAATTGGAGAAGTATTTTTTCCCTCTGTAGAAAGGAATACTTTGAGCAGTTACCAACAAAGGCTTTGTTCTGTTTTCAACCTTGAAGAACAGCTTGGTTCCTTTATCATGTATGAGGAAAAATTGCAGTGAGTCGCTTAGTAGAATACAAACTTTGGACAGCCAGCTGACGTGACCATCTCACTGACATAAGGATCTGTTGAAAACAGTTCTTTAGTTCTGTTTTCACTATTGCAGGGGAAATTGAGTGATGAGGTAGGCACAAGGGCAGGAGCACAGTGCTGAGTGACAAAAAATATCAAATGATTTCTCACAAACAGTTGCACAGACGTGGACATGCTGATCCTGTTGTTCCTCTGAGTATGTGGTGCTGATTGAAGTACACTTGTTCTGGATGCTTAAGGTGTTTGAGTCTTGGCTTGAGACTGTCTCTAAATTCTACCTCAGGCTCCCCCTGTTCTTCATAGTGCTGGATTTTTGTGGATGTGATCCCCACAGGGAGCAGCTGTGCTCACTGTTGATTTCAAACTGCTATGGTCAGTGTAAGCTGCTGGTGGCCTCATTTGTCATTGCAGGTCAATATCTTTGGCTTTCTCCATGCTTGAAGGGATTTAGCTGCTGTTACCAGGATGGCTTTTGCTGTTTGATCTGCTGTTGCAACATGTAAGATATATCAAGTAGTTAAAAGTTCATCTATGCTTTGCTTCTTTTCCGTGTACATAATTGGCTGTGATCAGCAGATATGAAGCCTTCTAATGAGTTAGCTTGGTATATCTACTCATGGTTTGACTTGGTGTAATTGGCTAGACTTCACCCCATAACATCCAGACAGTGTTCATTGTCATGGTTAATAGCCCTGCTTCCATGCTGTCCATTGCTGTCTCTCTTCTACTTAACAGTCCCTCTAGAAGTCTAATGTGATCTGAACAGGGTGGCGCTTAAACTCTAAAGAGGCTTGAGAAAGGTGAAATGGACTATTTCAGGACTTTTTTTTTGTCTTTAGGATGATTTTCTTCAGAACTTTAGGTCCAAGGCCCTATACAATTATTAATTTAATAGTCAGTTGAGCTTTTTTGTTTGCTTATATAAGGTAGAATAAACTTTGAAGCTAAAGTAGAAAAGTTGAAGTAATTCTCCTGCTCTCTTCAGTTTAACTGCTCCATCTTAAATAAGTTTCTTCATTTTTCTGCACTTTAATTTCTCAGTAGAAAAACTAGGACAATATATCAAATGAGATGTATTGTGATTGTCTGCCAACATGAATACAATATCTTTATTGATGCTTCATGACTTAAAAATACACATTTGCAGCTTGAAGCTCAGCCTATCTCTTGATAGAGGGAATTCTGAAAAGGAAGACCATTGCCACTAGAAATTCTTGAGAATAAAGGGAATATCTGTAGAATAAGTGTTGTACCTTCCACACAGACCAAATTATGCCTCAGACTCTTTATTCCCAAGCATAATAGGTTATTTAATTTGGCTTTTTTTTTTTTCTTGCAAACCAAGTTCACAGGAAGGAGAAAAATTAGATTGTTCATCATTCTGTCATGAAATATCTGAAGATTCCAGTCATTCTGAGTGTCAGTATCTGTTAATTTCTCCATAGACTTTTATGTAAGAAAAAGGCTGAAGTTTTTGTGTATTTGAGGTGTAAAAAGCTTGCTTTCTGTGATTTCCATTCTCTGGCCTTTGTGAGAACTCACAACTTATATTTTTTTATCAAAATAGCCTGGGTGTGAGGTTCCATGCAGTCAATTTCTGAATTCTCTGAAGCTCTAACAAAATACCATTTCAGACTTGTGAGATGGTTATATCCATCAAATGTACTTTTCCTTTGGATCATTCAGACTATGCAAGGCAGTCTGTGATATTTTTTTCCTTCTCATGGAAGCATGAACTTCAGATGTTGTATATTGTGTTTTTTGCTTTGTGGATATTTTTTTATTGAAGTATTTCTACACCTCTTTCTCTGTAGTACCTATACAATGGCAGTAGGACAGTGGCTGGAGTTGTTTACAGTATGCAGTGCAAAGATTTTAGTTTTTCAAACTGAAGTTGGCATAGCTTCAGTTGGGACACTGGACCAGATGAATGTGGGTGATCCTTTCTGACCTAAATTATTCTGTAATTCTTTCCATTCTGTGAATATGCCAAAGTTGAACTGAACTACTCTTTTGTGGATTGTCAGGGTCTGTCATTTGTATACTGAAGAAAATGGTCTCAAGCTTTGTTAGTAGTGTTCTGGACTTTGAACAAGTATTCCTGTTTTGGGAAGAGTACTTTGGTAAAGCTAATAAAAATATTGCAGTAGTGTCACGTTGGACAGACTCTGTGACTATAAATAAGAAAATATTTATTGGCTACCTTGCCACCCAATTCACATAGAGTAGTTTAAACAAGAAAAGTACTTAGCTTAAAGTATACATCAATGTTGTCACATTTCCATTTCTTTTACCATTACTGCATTTCTTGTCATATCTTCCAGCACACAATTCTCATGCCTATCGTTAGTTCTCTTAAATCTTTCTTTCGTTGAAAAATCCCCATTCTCTAAATGAAGAAAATAGCTACCTTTATGTATTCTGAAATGAAATACAGACAAAATAGTATGATAAGACATGTATCTCTTAAAAGTGTATGGAATTGTAACAACTTAGTCCTACATAGAGAAAGCTTGGACTGAATTCTCCATAATGAATTGGATGGTGTACTTTTTAAATCTGTAGTTTTACTTATTGGGAGACTTGTGTGCTGGTTTTGACTGGAGTAGAATTAGTTTTCTTCACAGTAGCTGGTGTGGAGCTGTGTTTTCAATTTGTGCTCGAAACAGTCTTGATAGTACAGCAATTTCCTTATTGCTGAGCAGGGCTTATACAATCAAGGCCTTTTCTGTCTCTCACTCCACCTCCACAGCGAGCAGGCTGGAGGTGCACAGGGAGTTAGGACAGGACATAGCCCAGGACAGCTGACCCAAGGGATACTCTATACTGTATTGTATCATGCTCAGCATATAAAGCTGGGAGAAAAAGGAGGAAAGGTAGGATGTTTGGAATGATGGCAATTGTCTTCCCAAGTTATTGCTATGGGTGATGAAGCCCTGCTTTTCTGGAGGTGGCTCCTGCCTGCTCATGGGAAGCAGTGAATGAATTTCTTGTTTTGCCTTGCTTTTGTGCATGGCCTTTGCTGTACCTATTAAACTGTCTTTTATCTTAAACCATGAATTTTCTCTCTTTTCTGATTTTCTCACCCATCACACTGGGGGAGTGAGTGAGTGGCTGTGTGGGGACCAGTTGCTGGCTGGGGTTAAATCACAGCAGTCCTTTAAGGCACCCAATGTGCAGCTCAAAGAGTTTGAGATAATGACAGGTTTGACTGGAATTTGCCAGATTGAATTTATAGCTGTAATTGCTGATTAGCTATTAATTGGCAGGTGCTTGGCATGAGCCTTGCTTGCCTACAGTATATTAGTCTAGTGCTTGTTAGTGGCTGGTTTTTGCTTTCTCTGCATGCTGTGCTGCTTATCACCTTCCTGTGCTGTGCCTGGGCACATTCTGATAACAGCAGCAGCGATGCGCCTGGGCTGGCAGGTGGCCAGGGACTCACTGACGTGTCTGTGCTGATGGACTGGACTGGCTGCAGCTCCAGTGTCAACTCAAAGGGACTGTGGGCTGTGGATGAGTCCATGTGGGAGCAGCTAAATCTTGAAGTGTTTGTGAATAATCCCATGCCAGAGCAGGTACATCTTGAAGTGTCTGTGGCTGTGTCTGTGTTTGTGTCAGTGCAGCAGCAGGAATACCTCTAAAGGAATTGAGGCCCAAGGATAAGTCTGTGCTGCAGCAGGTAGATCTTGAAGCATCAGTGGCTGTGCCATAAGGTCCTGCTGGAACACCTCAAAGTGTATGGCTATGGATAAGGCCAAAACAGAGCAGGTATTCCTCTGGAGGGACGGCCACCGTGAGTAAAGTCATGTTAGAGCAGGTTTATTTTTGAAGGGACTTTGGGTAAGGCCATGCTGGAGCAGGTTTATCTCCGAAGGCATTGTGATCCAGGGATAAGGTCATGCTGGAACAGGTGCACCTCAGAGCAGCTGTGGCTGTGGGGAAGTCTATACTGTAGCAGGTCTTTGATTTGAAGAATTATTGCCTATACTTTAGTTCTGCTAAAGCAGCTTTTAGTGGTAATTGCTTTTGTTCAAAAATTCCTGAAGTATAACTGTATTGAAAGTCATACTGTAATTTACAAAAATGAACTTCACAATGAAAACTTCCCTCTAGGTATTTTACTGACAGAACAGAGGCTTAATGGCTAAAGCCTTGCAGCTTCAAACTTGCTGGGTCATGGTGAGCCCGGGGAAGGAAATCTTTGGAAAGCATGCAAAGTTCGCAAGGCTGCAGGTTACTGTAGCACTACCATAATCTGTTTTGTTGTACATGCTAGCTATTTGTTAAGCACTGAGGTGGTATGGGTAGAGTGATCTGATGATGTTAGGGGAAACTGTAACAGGAAATTGGCTGACTAGGACGCGGCTTATGCTTTCAGACTTGTGGTACGCTGCTAAACTCACCAGGATCTTAATTCAACATTTTAAAGGATTTGTTCTTTCTTGGTGACTGTGGAAGGGCTCGTAGAACTGAAGTAACATCATTGCTGCAGGAAGTGACATGAGCAGTTTTAGTGAAGCCATGACTGGAAAAGTAGAAGCAGTTTAAGATTTGAGATGTGATAAAGAAAGCACAAATCAAGGTTGCAAACCCTTCCTAACAAAATTTGGTTTGACAGATATTTTGTAACCACATTAGACTTCTAAGTGTCCTGGTCCCTTTGTTGTACAAAGGCAAAGATAAGCGTTCTTACAAAGCAACTTTAAAGTGACTTGAAGTGCTCTCAGTTGTTTTTTTGTTTCCTATTGCTCTTTTAGAACTTTTTTTTTTTGGTAGGCTTATCTGTGTAGAAGCTCAGTGAAAAACAGAATAACACTTGTAAATTATTACATTCAACATGAAATTAAACATAACTGCTGGACATCAGTTTTGGGAACAGTTCACTTTGTCCTTGATCTTAGCTAACTGGTAATGGTTTCACATTTTGAAAAATAGAGTTCTTTGTAGTTTTGAGAGAGTTAATACTGTGGTAAGTCTTTATCTTTAATCTCTTGTGTCTTTTCCTCTTGCTGCTCTCAATGTGGCTCATCTTGACATGTACTATCAAACTGGTCATTAAAATTTTTTTGAAAAATGCAGTTTTTTAATCCTACAAAGTACATCTTGTTTAGTAGACAAGACACTGCTTTTCCAGAGATCTAATTCTTTGACAGGTAGTGATTTATTTGTTTGCCAGCCTGAGGAATAAGTTTGTGGTACTTCTGAGGCAAAACCACGTATGAAAGCGCTTTGCTTACCCGCTGCCAGTGTGCTGTCTGTCAGCAGCTTTTGAAGTTACCCTTTTTTGCTGAACCATAAGTTTCAGTTGTGGTGTTGTAATTGGTACTCCAGTGTTAGTCTAGCGTAGCCTCTTAGTATTCAGCTGGTGATACCTTAGTGACCTTTTTCATGTCAACGCTTCTATCACAGGCACTTGATAATTGTACAGCTTACATGTTTATCAAAGGGAGCACTGAGTTACTATTACTGTTGACTTCCAGTGCAAATACAGGTGAAGATCTAGTGACGTAGTTTAAATCTGTCAGTGATATTTGTATCACTGAATTTAGATACAGCTGTTTTCAAAACCTTCATTGTTTTAAACTAAAACTGAAATATTTCAGTAGTGAGGACTGGTGGAGTGGTATAATTCCTTGTTTAGTAAATTTCTAAAATGTATAGCAGTTCTGTCAGCCTCTGGGGACTCTTACTGAATCCTGATTCCTCTTGATTTTTACAACGCTTTCATGAAATTACTTTTTTCTGTGGCTGTCAGTTAGTCAGTTCTGACATATTGCTGTTTGCTTTAAGACTTTCTGACAAAAATGAGAACCATTTTGTCTTACACTTAAAATCTTCTCCTAGTAAGAGATTCTGAAACTGTTTTTGTGTCTCAGATCTGTACAACTTGATGATAGCCTTGGTCTGAGTACTGCTTGTTCTAACTTAACCACTTCTTGCAAAGATTTAGTCTATTTTGAATCCCTAAGCTTTGCTCTAAAAAAAGTCTGGTGACTGATTGTGCTTATATTGAGGCAGCTATATCAATTGTTGAATTAAGATTGATTTTAGTACTGTATTAGTAAGATTTTTTTTAATTAAAGTTCTGGAGTAGGTCCTCCCTAGTCTTTTGTCCACAATAGTTCTAATCTTACAGCTTCTTTCTTGAGAGATTTTTGAGATTTTTCATTTACTTTGAATTCTGAGGGCCAAGAATAGTGAAAGTAGATGAAACTTGAAATGTGTGTCTGCTAGTATAGAAAACAAAGTGCAAGATGAAATACTTTGAGAAATGCTAGGTTCACAGAATCAGACAATGGATAAGGTTGGAAGCAACCTGTGGAGGTCATCTAGTGCAACCTCCCTGCTCAAGCAGGACCCCCTAGAGCACATTACTCAGGATTTTATCCAGATGGCTTTGTTAACATGAAACCAAAAGTTTTTGTAGTAACAATGATACTGATCTTATAATACTTGAAAAAGGGCAGTCTGAAGTGTTGCAGTTTGCAAAATGAATTACTTGATAACTGTTGTACAGAGAGAAATTTATAGATTGATAGAAATAACTAGAGGCTACTTTATTTACACATTTTGCTGAATATCATGGTATTTTGTTTCATAAACACCTTAATAAGGTAGTAACAAAACTTGGTTTCTGTTTGGGAAACCTGAAGCTTCATTTCCTTCTAATATTGAGATAATATAATTGCAGTGACTGTTGCTTCCATGTTCACATGAAGTCTTACCCTGGCCCACTCAACACACACAGTGCTCTTACAAGCAACGCTGGTGGAGAAAGGAGGTTAGGTTCTCCACCAAGAAGGCTATAGATCAAACTGACCCTTTTATGAGGTATTTCCCATGGATTTTCCAAGAATTAATTGTCTTGTCCTGCTTCTACATTCTTTTGAAACTCTTCACAGGAGTTTAACTTCGGAACTTTGTAAGCTAGGGAACGAAAACAACCATGCAGATCCAAAGGAAGTAAGACCTTTGTATTTCAGCTAAGTGAGCTGTTTTATTTTGTGTGATTCCTGCTATTTTAAGCAGTGGATTGTATTGTGTAGCCTCTTGAAGCTGCTGCCAGGCTTGTACTCTGTATGTGTTCAATTAATATTATTAGATTTTTGGTTCACATGAAAATTTAACAGTTCAAGAGTAGACAACTAAAGAGGTAATCCAGCTGGTGTCCAATGTTTTTGATAACAGTTTGTACTAAAGACCCTTCCTCTTTGCCATCTAGTAACACTGATTTGTAGTCAGCAGCAGCAGATGGACAAAAGCTATTTGAGTTTTTCTACTTGCTCATTAGGGAAAATATAGAATGCTAATTTCTTGTGATCACTTAATGTTGAATTGATAGGATTAGCATGCCGGTCTTTTTTAGCATATGCTCTTTCCAGTCATACTACCTTGTTAAACAGAGCAGATGTTCATCTTCACAGTTGAAAAACATTCTTAAGTGAACTTTGTAGTGTTGATATTAGAAGTACAGTTACTAAGCTTTAGTGATGCTTATTAATATGCAGAATGGGCTGCAGAGCGATAACTCGCCTGGCATTCCCCTTTATATGTGTTCCAAACCTGTATAGTAAACTGATGCAGTAAGATTAGCTTCACAGCCACCCTTAAATGTCAGATAAAAATCCCCTCATTCTTTAAAATAATTAGATGAGTAACATAACATTTTTAAAAGAAATCCTGTTACTAACCTGGAAAAAGGGTAGCCTAGCTCTTAAAAGTGCAGTCTTATTAGTAATGTCTCCATGTTTTCATAAGGGCTGTTGGTCAAAGGAAATAGTATTCAAGTAGCAGTCACTCACAAAGAATACTACCATTTTCTTACACATATTTTGTACTTACCTCTCTATCTTTTAGTTTAAAAAAAACTAAATAAAGACATACATCTAATTTTTTTTTCAATTACCCACAGTTTATGTGGCTGCCTAGGATGTGATGGTACATGTTTTCTTAAAGACATTGCCTGTGGAAGTATTGTGAATATAGTCCCAATTATGTTAATTGTCAAAGGTTAGTAAAAAAAAAGATAAAATGAGATTTATAAGTGTTTTACAGGTGAGGGAGCAGGAGCAAACTTTCTTAATATTGTTTCTTACTGGAGTAGCAAAGGAGAAAAACTACTTTTGAACTCGGGCAGTCTAAAAGAATTTTTTTTTTATGAACACTCCTCCAATAATTTCTAGATCAAATAAATGGATTAAAAAAAAATGGGAAGGACGTGGTATTTTCTGAATAAATTTTATTGACTCTTGATGATCTGTTCTTTCTGCTGGCAATTCCCAGTGAGAGAAGCAGCACATTAGATGCTGCTAACAGTGACATTTGGTTACAAAATATTTAGAAACTGCAGTTTTATATTTTAGCATATCATAACCAGAAGTAGTTCCAGTACTTTGATAGTCATGTTGTTTATAAGACCAGTGTATGCTGTCATTTCCACTCTCATTTTTTCGATGATGTTTTTTCAGCCTCCTACCTCCTGTAGTTTTCTGTAGATAACAGATAGCTTTCCTGCATTAAAAGAGAAGTTGCAGTTATCTCTAGCACGTTCGGTGTAGTATTAGTATTTAGCCATAAAGTCCTCTGTTGGAGCAGTTTGCAAATATGACTATGCAGAGGGAAACTTAACTTCTACGGATCTGCAACTACGTAGACATCAAGGCTGGTGCATAGCTATAATTGGAGAGCTAAGTGATCAATACTTAAATGTTAATATGTTAACATTAATTGCTGTCGTAGGAGACACTGCTAGGCTGCATGAACCTCTGATTTGAATCAGTATGGTGGCTCCTTTTCAGTGGTCTGACAGATGCCTGCCAGAGGAAAAAATTCCTTAACTGTGAAGTTGTTCAGTGGTGTGGTTGCACAGATTTCATTTAAACTCAGTTCTTCACATTGTAATAAATTTTATAGACACAACTTAAAAATTTCTTAGCTTTTCTGGTTTGTTAGCAAGGAAACATCTTTCCTCCTTCAGCAAAACTTGAAATGCCTGAACACTGGATGGAAATGTATTTCTGGTATGGTAAAACATGAAATGCCAAGACCGCTGAAGTATTGTTGCAATCTTCAGCATTTAAATTGGTATTTCTAGGAGTATAATCCCACCTGCCATATAAAAGCTCATACAAAGAGACTGTTTTTGCAAAATATTTCTGAAATTTATATTTATTTGTCAAATTTAGTAGATTTTGGTTACAATACAGGTCAAATAATTTAAAACATAGTTTGAAAACTTTGTCCACATAGGTTGTTCTACAAAAATACAACTCTAGAAGTTTCAGCATACAGGGGGTTCTCTACCTTTCATTATTTGCTATAGTACAGACAATAACTGTAAATTATACAACTGTACTTAATTTGGGGGCGTTCACTTCTGATGAAATTATACTCGGGGATACTTGTTGCTAGTGTTGTCTTAGTGTTTCAGTGGAGAATCTTAAAAGATGATCAATGTGTGTGTTCTGTATGAGTGATACTGAACCACTATAAATATATAATTTTCAGCTCCCAGCAAGTACCTAAATGCTGGTCACAGCTACTATTCGGTATGTTACTTCTCCAGTTGTCTTTTTTCTTTATATGACTACTTAAAAATGCCATCCAGTGTGGTATTTTTGTTGATGTTTGATTGGAATTCATGTATTGGTCTATCGTGGTAATTTTTAATAAAATAGACTTCATCCTGGATTTTATAAAAAAGGCACTAGTTAATGTCCCTTTTTTCACTTTTATTTGAGGAGATTTTATGAAGATACTGTTTTTTATAGTTGCTGTTTTGATTTATTGAAAATCATTGGTTAATAGAAGTAATTTCCGCTTGTGTTTTGAAGTCTCGTCTGTATTTATCTTGAACATACGCAATTCTCAGTATCCGTATGACTGGTTTTTTTTTCCTCAGAAAATAATTCTTAAAAAGTACTACTTTACAGTTTTTCAGGTATGCTTTATAGTACAGTGCTAGTAGTGTAAATTATATCCCTTGTCTGTGAATAATTTCCAAGAATGTATCTATTCTGGGTCTCTGATGATCTGGGAGGAATGATTTAAGTCTTTCCTCTTTCTTCTTTGCGTCAAGAGGATCGAGTTTGTGTATATATGTGGTTTGTGAGGAGGGGTGCGATTTGTTGCTCTTGAAATGTTTTTGTCCTGACTCTGGAGTTTTGTTCCCTCACAGTGAATTTGAAGGCTGTCGGACTCACAAATCTTGAAGAGTCAGACTGAATGTGTGTGGGAAACTCTAGGTGACTTTTGTTTCAATAGCCTAGTTCTCTCAGCTGTTGAGAACCTGGGCATTAGAGGGGAAAAATGAGTAATAATCAGACTTCAGGTTATAGTGCTTTAGAATCATAGAATCAACTGGGTTGTAAGAGACCTCCAAGATCATCAAGTCCAATCCTTGATCCAACCGCGCCATGGTTACTAGACCATGGCACTAAGTGCCGCATCCAGTCTCATCTTAAAAACCTCCAGGGATGGAGAATCCACCACCTCCCTGGGCAGACCGTTCCAATGCCTGATTACCCTCTCTGTAAAAAATTTCTTCCTAATATTCAACCTAAACCTCCACTGACATAACTTAAGACCGTGCCCTCTTGTCCTACTGCTGGTTGCCTGGGAGAAGAGACCAACGCCCACCTGGCTACAGCCTCCGTCTATCAATCAGGAGGTTTTATAGTTCTTCATTGCAAAAGAAGTGGGGATACTTTGCAGGCTTCCAGACTTGTAATGCTTCAAAGAACTAAAGGGAACCTCCATGCAGCTGGCCAGAAAAGGTTCCCTTTTTGTAAGGAAAAATACGCTTAGCTTTTTCTCGTAGTACATATGTGACTTGAATTTAGTTCTGGCAGAATTCTTTACTGTCAGGAAGTCTAACTCCTCAATTTTTTTTTTTTTTTTAAATTCACACAGAGCTATTGGCCACTGTAAATATACAATGGGATTATTTGTTCCTGTTTAAGATTACCATTCTGCTATGCTAACATTTGAAAGAAGAAATAAACTTTGAATGGTACCTTGTAAAGGTGGTATTATTCTCTTCAAACTTTTCTAGCAAAATCTTGGAAATAATAGTTTTTCCCCCATGTTTGTTTTGGGTTTTTTTTTCCCTAGTAGATGTTCAAGAGGAACATCACGGGTGACTTTTGTCTGAAAGATATCGACTTAAATGCTTACTATTCCAGCTTAAATCTGATCTTCATGTGTTTTTACTCCTCACCATGCAGAGCATATATAAAATTCCACAGGTTACAGCTTTTAGTGAGTTGCAGTAGCTGGCTGATGATTACTTCTGTTTTCCTCTTGTATTTTTGATGGAAGATGTTACAGAAGTGAACTTCTGTTGGCTGAAGAGTCCTGTTCCAGACTTTTGTCTGAGCCCCTGGATATTTTCATGTAATGGCATTTCTGAAGTGCTCTTTTCCACAGTTGGAAACTTCCCTAGAGAAGGTAGGAAACCCCATCTATTCAACATTAAAACCTCAATAAAGCTCTAGACTGTGGTGGTAGTCTACCTCAAACAGTGAGTGCTTGATTATTTTTTTTTTTTTTTGGTCTTGTTTTAATTTTCTTTCTGAGGGTAGTACTGTGACTTGTGGTGATGATAGAGGTTACTCTTTTGGAATATGCGTGATTGCTAGGTTTTCAAGTATCTTTTAACTAAGCAGCGGCCATTTCACTTTCTTGAAGTGGTTCTTGTGTACATAAATTGCTGAGGATTCCAGTGGGAACCAAATTGCTTCAAAAAAATAGTTCAAACTTCCTTGGTTTTGTATTTAACAACAGTCATTTTGAAGATAGTGATTTTCTGAGGAATCTGATGGTATTTTTCTTCACGCATATCCTGCACAGACTTGCTCTTTACCTTACCTTCTCTTTACCATTCTAAAAAAAGTGAGATGAACTGCAATGAAAATGTGAATGTCTTCTCTTGGCATTTGGGGAGCAGGGTGGTATTAAAGGAGATGGAAGTGGTGTGTGGAAAGGAAAACCCACTGCAGCCTTTCCTTCACTGTGCAGCAAGTGCACACAAATGCTCAGGTTTCTTTACACCACCAAGCCCCTTGACCCTTTCCTTGCTTCTGATAAATCAGAGGTCAAATTATTAAATTGCAGTGCTTGTATTTCTTTATAAGATCGTCTTATTCATGCAGAAATATTGCTGGATATTTCTGTTAAGCTACAGGATTGGGGAAAAAAACTTAGAAGTGCTGAGCAGCGTAAACAGGTATAGCTCTGTGTCTTTGAGGGGCTTGAAGCAATACTTTGCTGTATATGGTGCTTCCTTCAAGCCACCACATGAAGAGAATGGGGTTTCCCTTGGAACTGGAACACTTACAGCAAGTAAGTTGCAATATATGGATATCTGTTATTTTGGATACTTTTATCTAGAGGAAAGACAGACATTTTATCTGTGAAACCTGCTATCATATGATTCAATCCTGTAGTATTATTACCTGCGTTATGTAACTTTGGAAATATTTCCTGTGATTGCATGCACGATTTTATATAGAGTCTCTGTTTTAGGATGTTGAGGTAATGCTTTGGATGGGTTATGGGCCTAATCTGGGTTTCTCCCCTCTTTTCAGCTTCCTATTTTAATAAAATTTACAGCAAAATATTATCTGCAAGACTTCTTCCCTTCTGTCAAAGTTAATTGAAATAGCTCTTCAGACTCAGATTACTAGCAGATGGCAAACAAGTAAACCAAACATTCTTGTAATAGCAGGGCAGATGAGCACTGCCTGAAGTATCAGACATCACTTGGAATCTGACAGGAACTGGAAGTATACAGGATAAGAGATGAGCAGATTCTCTAAAGTATAAGAAAAAAAAAATCATTGAAGCTAGGGTTGAAAGGTAATACCTTCCCTCCATCTAAGTAGTTAAAGTGCCTGCTAGGAAAAACTGCAGGAAGGATGTATAGGAGAACTAACTTGGACTGTGTGCTTTTCTGTTGATGATCTGTTTTCCATCTTGTTGTGGTATTAAACTGGGCTGTGGGTACTTGGAAATCTTGTAACGCTGTTTGAATTATTCCCTTCCCAGTGCTAATAAAAGCATTTTGTTTCTGACATCCACAGCTTGTACAAAACAGGAGCTCTGTATTTATACTCTCATGGGAACACTTCAGCACTGTTGAGTGGTGCATTTCTTGGGGCCAAAGAAAGGACCCATCTGGAGTCCTCTAGTACAAAGAGAAATAGCAAACTACAGTATCTAAGGTGGCACCTGCAGCAACTTTTTAAAAGAAGAGTTAAGATGGAATAGGTAGTGTTATTTTTAAAGTTAGGGTTAACATTTTAGTAATATTGAAGAACAGCATGTTTTAATGCTGGTTTGTTTTTTTTTTTTTAAGCTGGCAATGTAGGTTTTGCTGATGACCACTTATATTTTTGACATTTTACATAAAATTGAAGCTAAATAGTGCAAAACATTTACAATTGATGTTGAGCTAGTGCATTAGCTTTTAAAAAATAAATTACCATCATGCGTTCGAGGAGATGTGAATGAAGGTTGCATAAGCAACTTCTGGGGACAATGTCAACCTTTTAACAGTCCATGTCAAGTTGGATTTCTGGTAAACACAAGCCATAAAAATACCACTCCCTGCAACACTGATATGCAGCTATTTTTGTGGCGTGAAGTGGAGCTGTATGTAATAGCACAAATTTCTGGACAAAATAGCTAAGTAAAATTACAGGTATTTCAACAAAACAATAATTTCTTTTAATGTTTTGGCATATATTTTTCCATGTTCTATGGAAAACACAAAAAAATATAAGACACTCTGATGGATGGGCATTGGGTTTGCATATTTAAAATAAGAGTTCTAGCTCCATGGTACCCCTTGTTTATGTGAGGACAGTTTCCTCTTTTGATTTTGGTGGAAGAGTGCCATCTACTGAGTTCATTTGAATTGTACCTTAGTTTATTTGTGGTGATAATTTTGAGCAAACTTATAAAATTGTCGCTACTACTTTGATAGCAGTGAAATAGTAAGTTTCTCAGTCCTTTGGTGTTATGCAAAACTGAACATTATGCTGTAGTGGAACCTAAGGACTCTTAAAATAAAATGGAAAATGCTTGTCTTAGAAAGAATGTGTTACAAAATACTTAGAGTACCAGTTAAGGGATAGCTATTGATTGCTTATTTATGCTTGAAGCTAATTTTAAAATTTTTTAGTGTCATTTTGAATGGAGAATATTTAAGATGTCTCTACTTTTGCCTTTGAGCAGACAAGGGAAACTTTCTCCTAAGACCCATTTATTGCATTTCATTTGTATTTTTGGCATTTAGACACTGCTAGCTGAAATACTTAAAAAGCACTAGCAGCAGTACTGCCTGTGAAGATCACTTTGGTTATTTGGGAGATCTTACAGCTTGTGAATACTGTGAGTCTGGGGACAGATTGTCATATCAAGTTGGTATAGACAGAAGAGTTCAACTTGTACCTACCGCCTTGATTTGGGGTCTGAGTTTATCCTTCTTGGCTATACCGTGGAAATGTTGGTACTTCTAATCTATGACCCTCTTAGTGCTTCAGCAAGTGACTTTGCTGGTAACTACTTCAAAAAGCTGTGTAAGCAAACACACAGTATACCTGCATCACTGTATTGATGAAACTTCCAGTTTTATCAATAATGAAATAAATGAAATTTATTTAATGAAATTTATTTAATGAAATAAACTTTCTTCGAAAGGAAGTTTAGAAGAGGAAGTTATTTCCATCATTGGTACAATGCAAAATGGCATGAGAAGCAGAAGGGTAGATTTAAGCCTCATACACGAGTGTTGAAGGAGCAGGGAGCTAATATCAGTACTGAGGGGTAAGCCACAGCAAAGTCTGCAGGAGAAATTCATACATATGCTGAGCTTTTTTTAAATTTGAGTTGGTCTTCAAAACCTTTTCCTGTGCTCTAGTGACCTGCTTTTTTTGCTGCCTTTATGAAAGCAAATGAGTAGAAGTGGCTTCATGAAGAGTGATAAATTGAACAGCAAAGGTGAAGGATCGGGCAAAACCTGGCTTGAGATAGAAGATTTTAAAGGAATTAATAGTTAATTTGAGAAATAAGGCATTGGTGCCAAAAGGAAAGATGATGTGAAAATAAAAATTTTTGTAAAAGGAGAGAAATTTCACAGAATTCAGAATATGCTGAGTTGGAAGGGACCCACAAGGATCATTGAGTCACTTCAACACTTAGCCCTGCACAGGAGCATACCCAAGAGGCCCATCACCATCTTCCTTACCCTGCTTTGGATGCTCTCTAAGAGCTTAGTATCTTTCTTATCTTGCGGTGACCAAAACTGCAGGCCTTGAGAGGAAGCTGTATGAGGAGCAGTTGAGGTCACTTGGTTTGTTCAGCCTGGAGAAGAGGAGACTGAGGGGAGACCTCATTGCAGTCTACAACTTCCTTGTGAGGGGAAGAGGAGAGTCAGGCGCTAATCCCTTGTCTGTGGTGACAGTGACAGGACCCAAGGGAATGGCCTGAAGTTGTCTTAGGGGAGGTTTGGGTTGGATGTTAGAAAGAGGTTCTTCACCCAGAGGGTGGTTTGGGCACTGGAACAGGCTCCCCAGGGAAGTGGTCACAGGTGACAGAGTTCAAGAAGCGTTTGGATGAAACTTTCAGCTACTGAGTGATAGCAGAAGATTGAGAGGGGGCACACATATGACAGTGTAGCTTACATTAGTTATGATAGTGCCTGTGGTCTTATTCTATATAACCCCAAAATGATGTAAAGGGTTGATGAGGTACAAGTAAAATTGACTCGGGAGACTAGACTAGATACTATGCAGTTTGTAGGGAGGGCATTGGAGAATGGGCTTGTATTTGAACAAAATCAGGATAGAATGACTAGGGATTACAGTTAGTGTCTTCTGTTCTGAATATTCAGTAGTTGGCGACTTGAAAATAACTGAAGTGAATTTGCCTGTCAGACAAGAGTTAAGGGAAGTATTTTAGATCATACTGTGTGAATGAAGATTTCTGGACCTGGCAAAGAATTGCTTTGCAGTAATTGGTGTTGATGGACAATAATGGATTGGGCAAGGATTGGCAATGTTCTTTTAAAATGTTTGATTTTCCTTTTATTAGATAATATCTATGGTTATTTATGTTTTCATAAGTTAAATAAGTATATAAATTCACTTAGCATCTAGTTCTAGAACATTACGTCTGATAATGCTGCTCTTGGCAACGTCTGTACAAAGTATCTGGACTCTGGGAAAAAGACATCAATTTTTACTCCAAGTATACCTTGGAGTATTCTTGGCCAAGAAGCTATGGATGTAAGAGGAAAAGCCTGGTGAATTATTAATGTTGTGATATAGTAGGTGCTACCAAAAGGATGGATGAGGTAGGATATCAGTAATAACTGATAAAATTTGACATGAGAATTAAACTGGATTAAATGGATGACATATGAGCAGTACTTTAAAGCATGCAACAGAATACGAAGATTTTACTTCTGAATTTTGGTAAAGTTCTTCAAAAATGCATAATTATTTCCTGGATTTACTCTTGTGTATGTAGTCTTCGGAAGAACTTTAGTGAATTAGCATTTCACCCATTTCACTGCATCTCCTGGAGTCGGAAGAAACAGTGTTTGTAACAGTTTCCTACTCTTCCCCTTGTGGAAAAAATACTGGATTAGTCACCTTCTTTCCACTGTTAATACTGAAATACAGCCTTTAGACTAAAGCAGTAGAACCTATATCAGAAAGTGAAGTGAGTAAAATCAAGGAAAGCCTGTAGCCTTTTTATTTTTTTGTTGTTTGGTCTAAATTGATGTTTTTACCTCTTCATTTAACAGCATGCTTTGCCATCTGTGAATTGTGCATATAGAAACTTATCATTAAAACCAATTTTGTTTCTTGTTTAATTTTAAATCACAGGGTTTGTTTTTTTTCATCCTGTTTGCATTTGTACTTCTCAATTATGTCTCGTTCCAATGAACGATTGCCTCTCACTGGCAGCTCTGAGAAAATTCTACCAAATACAGCCTCTACAGAACATTTGCTGACACTTTTTGTAGCTGTTTGGGAAATGCTGTATCTGTGCATTTTTATTCAAGCAACTTTGAAGTTTAAGTGCTTTGACTCCTATTTGTTGTTGTTAAAAAATGGACAAGAAGCAGAATAGACCCCCAGTAATACAGGAGGAAGTAGTTAGTGACCTCCTGAGCCATTTAGGCACTCATAATCTATGGAATCAGATGGGATTCATCCAAGGGTACTGAGGGAGCTGTCAGAAGAGCTTGCTAAGCCACTCTCCATCATTTATCGTCAGTCCTAGCTAATCAGGGAGGTCAACTGGAGGTTGGCCATGTGACATCCATCCACAGGCTGAAAGGAGGATCTGGGGAACTAAGGCCTGTTGGCCTGACCTTGGTGTCCAGGAAGTTTATGGAACAAATAGTCTTGAGTGTGATTACATGGCACATACAGGACAACCGAGGGATCAGGACCAGCCAGCATGGGTTTAGGAAAGGCAGGTTCTACCTGATCAATCTGATTTCAATTTAAGGTTAAGGTGACCCACCTAGTGGATGAAGGAAAGTCTGTGGATGTTTTTTACCTGCACTTCAGTAAAGCTTTTGACACTACTTCCCACAGCATTCTCCTGGAGAAACTGACTGCTCATGGCTTGGTCAAGTGCACTCTTTGCTGGGTTAAAAACTGGCTGGATGGCCAGGCCCAGAGAGTGGTGTTGAATGGTGTTATATCCAATTGGTGGCTGGTCACTAGTGGGGTTCTCCAGGGGCTTAGTGTTGGGGCCAGCTCTGTTTAATATTTTTATTGATGATCTGGATGAGGGAATTGGGTTTACCCTCAGTAAGTTTGCGAACGACACTAAGTTGGGTGGGAGTGTTGATCTGCTGGAGGGCAGGAAGGCTCTTGCAGAGCGATCTGAACAGGCTGGATCGATGGACTGAGGCCAGTGGTATGAGGTTCAACAAGGCCAGGGGCCAGATCCTACACTTTGTCCACAACAACCCCATGCAGTGCTTACAAGCCTAGGGAATGGTGGCTGGAAAGCTGCCCAGCAGAAAAGGACCTGGAGATGTGGTTCGACAGCCATCTGAACACGAGCCAGCAGTGTGACTAGGTGGCCAAGAAGGCCAATGGCATCCTGGCTTGTATCAAAAATAGTGTGGCCAGTAGGACTAGAGCAGTGTACTCGGAACTGGTGAGGTCACATCTTGAGTACTGTGTTCACTTCTGGGCCCCTCACTACAGGAAAGACATTGAGGGGCTGGAGTGCATCCGCAGAAGAGAATGGAGCACAAGTCCTGTGAAGAGCAGCTGAGGGAGCTGGAGTTGTTTAGGCTGGAGAAAAGGAGGCTTAGGGGAGACCTTACCACTTCCTACAACCACCTGAAAGGAGGCTGTAGGCAGATGGGGGTCAGCCTCTTCTCCCAGGCAGCTAGTGACAGGAAAAGAGGACATGGCCTCAAGCTGCACCAAGGGAGGTTCAGGTTGGGTATCAGGAGGAATTTCATAATGGAAAAGGTTGTTAAACGTGGGAATGGACTACCCAGGGAAGTGGTAGAGTCACCATCCCTGGAGGTGTTCAAGAAATGACTGGATGTGGCACTTAGTGCCATGGTCTAGTTGGCAAGGTGGTGATCGGTCAAAGGTTGGACCTGATGAACTTAGAGGTCTTTTTCAACCTAAATGATTCTGTGATAACTGCCTTATGCTAGGGATCGAATTGGTATCTACAATTTTTTCAACTATCTCTGGTGTCAGATGGGTCAACCACAGATGAAGAATCTCCCAAAATCCCCTAGGTCTACTTCGAGTAACTAAAGAATTAAAAGAAGACTGCTCTTCTGTGGTTTTCATAAATATTCTGAAATTATTTTCTCTTTCAAATGTGATTTTTAAGGGCAGACGTGCACGAAGTTGCTCCCATGTAGCTAAGCTATAAATAAGAGTAATAACTTTAACAAAAGAGTACTTTGTATTGCTAATGGAAATGCTTGAAGTGTAAGTGTAGGTCTGAAGCTTGTTTGAAAAAATATCTTTTGGAAATGTTGCCTTTTCTCATAAATGAAAGTAAAGTCAGTGTTATTATGTGATATTAAATTAAGGTCATACTGTGCTTTTCCTATGTATGACCTGTACTTCTAACAGTTATGAAGATGAACACTGATGCTAGGTCATGAGTATGTTATCTCTTCCTTCTCTCAAGCACAGCTGTTGTCTCTTGTTTTTTTCAAAAAATGTGCAGTGAAGACAATGAAATCCTAGTGTTTTCCAGGTTTAATTTCCACATGGCAGTGGGGAACACAGAAGCAATATTCAAAAGTATACCTTGCTATTAATTTATCTAATTTCTTAATATTTGGAGCAGGGGGTGAAGCAGAAATAGTAGAATGAACCGCTTGGAAGTGAAGGAAGAAGGAATGGGTCTTTGATTAGAAAACTGCTCAGAGCAGGGTATTTTTTCCAGAGCTATCCTAGGTCTTTGGCAGAGAGTTTTTCCTGTCTACAAAATTAAAATGCTTTGCCCATCTTGTCATTATTCATTATAATTTTTGCCTGTTTTGGGAATCACTATGTAGTAGACGACCACTTCTTAGCGCGGTGAGCTCTCTTGCCTTCAGGACACATACACAAGTATAGAGGATTTGGGCAAACTGCATTCCCTGGCTTGCTGTGTGTTTTGTGTATTTGAGAAGTGCTTCACATGTACTGAAACAGGCGTGTATTATCCTTCTACAGTCAGTATTTAAGTGACATGATTTTTCAACTCAGCATACCCCGCAAAACTGGGAGGCTTTGCATTGCATTAGAAAAGAAGATTAATGCTGGTTAGGAGGATGATATTAATTTGAGATGAGAAGAATAATTTTAGCTACTAGGTGAAAAAGTGAAGATGACATAATCCTTCAGCAAAGGAACCAAGTAAGACTAGCTGCAAGGACTATCTTTTTTTTTTTTTGTAGCAGCAAGCACTATAGAAGAGGCTAAACTCTATTTTCAGATCTTCACTAATTTGTCAGAGAAATTTGCTCTGAATATTTAAAGCTTCTGTAATCTTATTTCCAGCGCTGCATATTTATTGATTTCTGGAAAAACAGTCCAGATCTCCTGGAAAATGTAAAAGAATTTTTTGTTTAAGGAAACATTGAAGCATTCTTAATCTTGAAACTTTTACTGACCAGCTGTAACAGTGCTTCCAGGAATATTTGCATCAGAAGTGTTTACAGAAAACATTTGAGGCATAGAATTTGAAGGGTGAAGTAACTCGAGGAATCTACGGTCTTTCTGTTTTTTCTGGGTCACACTCCTCTGGTTTGGAGGCAAGGTAGCTGCAGAGCCTCAATTCCAAATAACTCTGGGTGGGTGAACGAACAATTTTTGCATTTAATTATGTTGAAAGCTGATGTTCAGAGGAGGGGCTGGGAAAATCTTCTTTTATTAGAGAACTACTTGTGTCAGTGCAGATAAATAACGTTTTAAAATTAAATTTCTGTAAGCATCAGAATTTCACATTTGGAAATTGCTTTTCATCTACTTCTGCAAATAATTATTAATTCAAGTGAATACAGATGCGTGAGCAAGGCTGGAGTCAATCAATTCTGAAACTCATGTTATTCCTTGTGTTTTTTTCCCCCAATGATTTGTGTAGTCAATCCATAGTTAATGTAAAAGCAACGACTTCACATTAAAAGTATTCTGAGTTTGTGTAGGAAGGTATCATTTATGGGGACGACACCCCCTCCGCTCTTTTTTTTTTTAAGCTATAAACTGTGACTGGAATACAGATGACTGCTTTGTAAATAACCATGTTGCTAAGAATGTAAAATAAAAGCAAAAAAAAAAACGGGTGAGGCAAGCTGAGTCTAAGTCCTTCCATGCTAGAACAAAATTAAGTTACTAATTCTGTTTGGGGAAGAAAGCTGGTATTAAGTTTGCTGGATTATTCAACATCTATTTAGTGTGTTCCTCATCAATTAGCTGGATGTTATGCAGATTTATTAGAATTCTAGAAGAATTATTTAAGTTTAAAAGTTAAAATATCACAGTACATTGAAGCAGACTTTTCCTTACTGTTGTTCTACTTACATTTTATTTCACCAGCTTAGAGGCTGAGCAGGGATGTGTTTGAGTTTTGATTTGCATTCAGCCTAATAGTCTTTTCAGCCTTTCAGCTGTCTCTAGCATGAATGCATATATCTTTTGAGAGTATTTGTGTCCACTTTGGTTTTGATCAGCAATTTCTCAGAAAATGGAAAACTTGCAGAACGGGTGTGAATTGTACTGTTTTATTAATTTCTATCATTTACTGAGAGAAAAAAATTGTACATAATATTCTCTCTTTTGAATACTGCTTTGTGACGATTTCCTTTCTTCCAAAAGCTAAGGTGCCTGTTTAAAAAGGTGTTCAGCCCTGATAAGTTATACTCCAAAAAACATGGGTAAAGTATGATGCTGAAATACTGATCACTTTGCATAATTCATCTGAACTTGTGTTATTTCTGCTCTGTCTCCTAGAGGTTAGAGAACTTACTTAATTTTGTATCAGAAGCGAGCACATAACCACATTTGAAATCCATAATCTTTGCAACTAATAAATGAATCAGCTATGGAGAACTGAAAGAACCGGTGTTGCTGCTACTTCTATCAAGACTTGTTGTGGAAGTATAGGACTGATCTAAGTGTGAGAGAAAAATGAGCAAGCTTTTGTTATCTCATAGCTGCTGTGAATCCAGAAGTCTTGATACAGAGATCCTGGAAACTTAATTTATACATAATTTTTATTGACTCTTCTGTATTTTGACTACTGATCTTTTCACCTCTGTCACAGCAGATTTTTTTTTTAACATGCCTTGCATTATTGAGCTCTTCTTTCTGTAAGTAATGTTTTAAAAAAAGGAGAGAAGGATCTTGAAAAGAGCTTGAAAAATGTAATCATTTGTTTTAGGATGCTTATTTGGATTAACTTCATTTTATTCTAGATCTGATATTTAACACTATTAAAATAACTTAATCCTATGTTCTCCTTGATGAAGAATCCCTTAAATAACAATAAGTTAAGCATATTTTTTGTATTTAAAGGTGTGCCTTTTTATTTCTTTGTGTTACTTTGTGGCTTTTATGAATTACTGTTTTCGTGATCACTCCGCTCTGTGTGGTTAAATATGTTGAGTGTATTAGCTAGAAGCAGGATGTCAGGCTGTGTGAATGTGATATTAGTGAAAGTGCAAATGTTGGTTGTGGTGTGTGTTTGTTTCTGTTACATGCAACAATTAGTCCTTAATGGTACCGATTCCAGCTTTGGTCGGCCAGGAGTCGAATGCTACTGCCAACATGATAGTGGAGCTGCAGTAATCCAGCTTCAGTTCCTGATTAATGAGGTTAGTAAAAAGATGTGTGTGTAATTCAAAGAAGATACAGAATGTATTTTCTTTAATTTCTCATTAAGCAAACATAAAAGGTAGCTAATACAAATGACTTAGAATGAATGACAAACAGTAAAAACAATTATAAATAAATTAACTTTTTTAGTTTTAGAAAATGCTTTACTAAATGCTGAAAATATCTTTGTCTCTAAAGTGCTCTTTTTTGTAATAAGGAAGAACTTCATAGGAATATCTTTTCATGTTGTTGAACATTGCAACTCATCTGTAGAAGTGGTAAAGTACTTTTTCAATAGTACTACCAGTTTCACTAGGTAGTTCATTTTATTTTGTTGGAGTTACTGTCTTAAATGTGAGCTGAATAATGTTCCCTCAATTTCAAGTGTGTGTTTATAGGGATGTAGCAGCTGATATCTGGCAGTAGTGCTGTACTTGAGCTAGCTAGGGACAGATTTGTAGAGGAACATCACTAGCTTTGTCAGCACATAGATATTAGCTGCTGAGTTCATTGCTTGATTTCTTTACAGTGGTGAGCATGAGGGAATTGATGTGCACACACTAGAAAAAGCTCCTTCCCCATCATCTCTCAGTATAGCACTGAACCAAATGTGAGCAAGCTGAACATGTGATCAGTTACCTCATTCCTACTACTTAGGACTTATCTATGCTGTGGTGTTGATGTGAACGCTTATAAATTTTTTTCATCCTGGTTATAAATGTGTAATATATTTCCCCTGTGATGATGTGCTGTTACTAGGGTTATGAAAAGTTTACTAAAATTTTTCCTTTCTCACAGGGAGCTCTTGTGAGTGCCTTGGCTGACGATACCTTACACCTGTGGAACTTGCGTCAGAAGAGACCTGCTATACTTCATTCACTCAAATTCAACCGAGAACGGTAGGGATTGGGTTATTATTGGGTTATTATTGCCTTGCCCCTTAGCATCACACTACGTGCCATTGTAAGATCAGATTTATTAGTGCGGTCCAATTCATAACCTCTTAAATAATTGAGACTGGATTTGCACTGGGCTTGAATTTCAGTCTGTTAGGGCCAATAGTACTTGTGAGTAGACACACTAGTCACCTAAACTGAAATGATTTCTCTATTACTCTGCTTATGGCATTGTTGAACATCAGCTTTTACATCTTTAAAACGTGGAGGGGTAGAATACTTTGAGTGTATGTCTTCAAAGCAATTTTGGAATAAGAGGAAGTATTTGCACCAACGAGACAAGAGGAACACTAGTTCAGTTTTTTACCTGGAAGCTTTTCTCCCTTGATGACAAATTGGAGTTCTGCAGTGTTAGAGCTCCTACGTGTGTCAGAGAAGCTGAAAAAAAAATTGCATTTTGACTAACATTTGAGACTCAAGTAACAGACTTGTAAGCATGCTAGAGAGACATTTAAGATTAAACTTCTAAAATTCTGCTGATTAAATTTCTGGGAAAAAAGAAGTCCTTTTTTAGTAGCAAGTAGTACTTCCTTTTTAGGAAGTAGCCCTTATTCTCCAGTATGTGTAAAGTCTCAACTGGAATGCTGTGTTTGCTTTTGAGGAGCACGTGGTAGAGATGGTCTGCTTGGGGAGCTCAAAGGATACTAGCAAAAACACAGAATAATCTATGACTTTTACCACTGAATAGATCAGGAAGTAATAAGCTTTAAGTAAAGGGTAGCAGTAGAAAGAGGTAAGTTAAATGGTTATGTAATACCTTCTAATGTAGTGTCAGACATAGTGCTAAACAAACTGTTGGGTGGGTTATGTAGTAACCTTGTAGTTTTAAAGAGCAGGTTATAAACATGTTTGTCAGAAATAATAAATGCAGATTACTGCGTTTTTTTGGGGTAAAGGACTAAGTGATTTTAAGTCCTTGTTGAAGTTGTTTCTAAGATCACGGTGCATAAACTTTTTAAAAGGGTCTTTAGTGATAGGACAAGGGGTGCTAGCTTTAAACTGCAAGATTTAGGTTAGATATTAGAAAGAAATTCTCCACTGTGAGGATGGTGAGATACTATAACAGGTTGCTCAGAAAAGCAGTGAATGCCCTATCTCTTGAAGTGTTCAAGAACAGGTTGGTTGGGGTTTGATATTCTGAAAGATGTCCCTGCCCAGAGCAAGTGGATTGGACTAGCTGGTATTTAAAGGCCCCTTCAGACCCAAAGCATTGTGTGATTCTGAACTGTTATGCAGAAAACAGAAAGCTTTGTTGACAGAGCAAAATTCTCTGCCCAAGGGAGTGACAGCATTCCTTTATGTAGCGTAAAAGTCAAATGGAGAGAAATGCAATTTACAACCACTAGTTTAATGAGGACTGTCCAAGTGTGGAAGACAGTGTATCCAAACTGAATTTTCTCCCTCTCCCTTCCTTTTTTTTTTTTTTTAATGACTTTTCTCTTGTTGCACCTACTTAAGTGTCAGTATAAAATTATGATTTGCAGCTAATGCTTTAAAACAGGTATCTGAGGAGGTGATTGTGTGCAAATCTGTTGTAAGCTGGCTCAGAGTTTTAGATGTATGGGTATCTTTGGTTAAGCAGAGTGAAAGTTTTAAACTTTCTTTTTTCTGTAAATGTGATGATGTCAATAGCAAAACCTGTCACAGAACTTGAACCGTGTGTACTCTTGTCAGAAAGAGAAGTAGGGGTAGAAAGTATTCTAGGTCACTGATGTCACTTTAGTGGCTGTATTAGTTATTCATTTTGGGCAGAGTACTGTTTTTTTTCTGGGAAAACCTGTGCCTTGCTAAGGTAGGTAATGAGAGCACCATAGTTACTATGATTGTTGTCAGTATAGTTTAAGACAAGCGCTTATTCTTCTAGCAATTTTAATCTTAACATATCCATTACAATAACATATAAAAGGAGCCAGAACACTTAATATCCCAGACCTGTACATTGTCATAGCAACTTAAGTCATGCTGGATGACCGTTAACTGTTTTCAAATATTCTGTTTTCTTTCGACTAGTTTATAGAATACAGCGTTATACAATAACATGTCATTACCGGGGAATTATTTTGATTTGAACTTGAGAGAACTGCAAAAATTTCACTCTTGAATTCTAAAGAGATGCCTTTAAAACACTGAGAGTTCTTAGTGATCAATTATACCTAATAGCTTCAGTATGTTCTATGAAATTGAAGTAAATGGGCTTTGCTTAGGTCAGTTATATGATGCATGTTAACTACTAATTTTATTGAGAAGAGCGTTCATGAATAAAACTGTGTCTTCTCTGTGAGAACCCATCCTTAACGGGAAGGAAGCACCTCAGATTTGTAAATGCTTGTTGGTTGAGAGGAATGACAAAAGTCAGAGGGTCTGCAAACAATCTGAGTTTTATAAGTAAATTACTCACTTAGCATGGAAATGGGTATATTAGTCCCTGACCTACTATATAAGCACATGGCTGTCAGTTTTGGTTATAGGGGTAGGGTGAGGGGGAAGAGAGGAATTAAAGAGGGAGAAATTAATCCAGAAAGAGGAAAAGAGAAAGAGAGGGGAAAAAGAATTAAAGAAAGAAAAAGAGGAGAAAAGATCGAAAGAAATCAGCAGTCGTTCCAGCATCAATCCAGCTGATGGCATGTCAATCCTGGTTTCAGCATCAGTCCAGGTGATGAGTGTTGATCCAGCTGCTTCGGTCTGGGTGATGAGATGTCCAGGATCCTGGAGGCACTGCATGGGCTTGGGGGTGTACCTTTTTATGCACATGTTTCTCTACCCCAAAAATAGGTTTCTTGCTTTCCATGTAAATTAGTTATCATGCATAGTCTGTTCTTTTAGGGCCTTTCTGGAAATAGGTCAGAGGGCTTCAGGGTTCTTTGGTAGTCACCTTACAGTCCATGTTCACTGCCTGCCACTCACTCCTGTGCTTACACTGTACTGTGTTGTGGTCCTTTCTAAAGAAAAAGTGCTTCCCTACCTTCCACCTGGCCCCCCTTCTCAAGCTAAATCTTGTTCTTTCTCATGGTGTGTTAATACCAATAGTCCTTGATTATTACCAACAATTCTTGTCTATTAGTTACTAACAGTCCTTGGCTGGCTCCACAGCCATCTGGTTATCAGTGTTTGAGACATACGCATTAGCCTGGGAATTGAGAGCTCGAAAGGATCTCACTTTGGACTGGTGTTTGCAGGATCATTAGAGAGTGGGGTTTAATATGCATTAACCTCTTATAATCAAGAGCTCAAAAGGCTTTCATTTTGGACCGCTCCTTTTAGGGTTGCAAGAAGGTGGGCTTTAATCATAGTAATTTTCCATCCTGGCTGCTGAGTCGGTAACTTTCTTTGAAGATTCAACAACAAAAATATTATTCTACTTGGGTTGTTATTCACACAAGAAAAACAAATTTCCAAGGCTATTGGTTAAACACAGGTGCTCATTAAATACATGTTAGTTCCTGGGAACAGACAGTGTTTCTGATAAGCTTGAGGGGGGCTTAGTCCAAGTGCAGTTCATCAAGGTCAAGGCCTAATGAGCATTTCTCAGATCATAGCATGGGGGGGAAGCGGCAAATGCAGCATCACAATCCATCCCATGACTACAGTCAGCTTCTTTGGGCCTCTACATTCTCAATTCATGAGCACAAAAGTTGTTAGAAACCTAATGAATAAAATTTTTGAGGTATTTTATGTTGTGGGAATAAGATCTGCTCACAAGGGTAACTAACTTCTCAAACAGGAGTTATTTAAAATGTTAAATACTACAACACAGGCTTGTAACTATCTTCACTAACGATACTTTGTCAGCTTGTGAAGGGAGATTAAATGTCTTGGAACTCTTACTATGACTGAAGTAGTTATTCTAGTTGCATCAGCATTTGCTCTAGAAATCTGTAGATGCTAAGGTTTAAAATTATATACCTGATTGGGATTACCTGAAAGTGTGTTGACATTGCAGAAAAGCAGTATTTGTGTCCTGTTTAACAGGAGTTGAATTTCAACATGTCACAGGTGAATTTTTATTCAGATTTTATTTCTAAATCGGGATTTGTGTGAGGTTTAGATGTGAATTAAAAGGTTGTAGCATAGAAAGCTAACTGTAGCAGTTACCTACTGAGATGAAAGGATTTTCTTAGTCTTGAAAACTATTCTTGAACCATGTTTAAAGAAATTAATTAAAAAAGTAAATGATAAAGCTATGACTCATTAATGAATGCTGTATTCTTCTGGTACAGCCTTTTACTAGCTCTGGCTAATTCCCTGCTTTAACCATATGGAAGAATTACTGCCCAATGTATAACAACACAACTTTTGGATTTCATTTTGCTTATCGTGTTGATAATTGAGTTTGGCTACCTTGCTTTCAGGTCTTTTGAACATTTTTCAATTAAGAATAAAGCGTCAGGTGTGGCTTGTTTATAAATGCTTGTCTCATGTATTTAAGTTTTTTTGTATACTTACCTAAAAATTGGAGTATTAAATCACCTGTAAATTATTTCAGAATGCAGTCTTTACTATATGGTAGGAAAGTAGTGTGAATTCTTAGGTTTCTACTCATGAATTTTAAGAACAGGGAGTAGGGAAAGAGTTTCTTTTTAATATAATTCTATACCCTTACAGGCTTTTTTCTGATCTGTGGAAAATGTCTTCATTGGGTAACTTACATGTTCTTAGATCTGAGCAAATCATTTCTTTAAAAGCATTGGCCCAGAATCATGAAAGATGCTGCTTTTTGTTGAATCATTAAAGTACTTGAGAATCTGTAGATAACTGACTATTAATAGATTAATAAACTCCTGACTGCATTTTATAGCAATGCTGGGTAGTAATTTGAAGCAAGTCTTCTGAAGCAGGGACTGGTGAAGTTTTAGATGTATAACAAATCAGTTAGCTGAAATTACTGACAAGTGTCAAAAGCACCGTGCAAAACAAGCTAGTTATGCAAGTTTTCTAGCCTTTTGTTTGTTGCATTTGTGGGGGTTTCCAGCTGCTTCATGTTCTAGTTACCAAACAAGAGTTAGGAGATAGTAAACCAAGGTCATATTTGGCCGCTGTTCCTTGACTGTGGGAATCAGTGTGTAGAGGCCAGGAGAAAATGCATAATGATGCTTATGTGGGGGACAGTTGCCTGTGTGACTTGTCACACAGGTTAGAAGTGTCCTAAGTCGTACTTCTTTTCAGAATGCATAATTCAGTGTGTGAACTTACTTAGTAGCCTAGGTTTTGTATTTCTCCAAGATGTCTTCAGTGAATCACAAACTAGTTTCTTTGTCATCTACATATCTATGTAAAAATATCCTAAGCATAAAAAAAATTGTTGTGTTTACATGTAATGAAAGCTTCACATCAAATTTGTTTAAATTTACTCAGTAGTAAATATTAATGTTAGGCTAGGTTAGCTCTGAAATAAGTGCAGTTAACACCTCTTATTAGAGTAAATATTGAAAGCTTGTTGCGATAGGTACCTAATCTGGCTTTAGTTTCCTACAATGCAGGAACTGTGAAAGTTAAACAGGATCTTTGAAAGTCTCTGGCTGGTTAGTGATGCATGGTTGACCTTTCACACCACAGATCAGCACCAAGTTTGCGAGGGTGGAACAGATTAACTTGATTAAATAAAAAAAACAAAAGTAGCATGGGATGACAAATTTGAGACTCCATTACTGCAAATCAGCTTTAAATACAAGTATGAAAACTTTGTTTTGTTATCATATTAACATCCTTCCTGAGCTGACATTCCCTGTTGTAATGGCAAAAGAAATAGTTTACCTGTCTTTATGCTAAGTCACAAAGCAAGAATCAGAATCATGACATAAAAATAGAACTGAGCATTTAACGTTAGTGCGCTGCATATTGATCCCTGAATGCATTGATAGAAGTTTAATTTTTAGTATGTCAGCTTCTGTGCTGTGAGATTTAAGTAGTTTTTCTCAACATAAAACTGCATAATTCAGAATTACAAAATCATGCTTAAAATAACTCTGGCATTGTATCTTGCTGTAAACAGCATCTTTAACATTGTGTTTGAAACACAAACTGTCTACAGAGAGTGAAAAATCCCACTTGTGTTTACTTCTCATTAATAATAAGACTTTAAACTACTGTTGTCACACGTATTACCTTGTTAGATACTGTAGTTCTGTACACAGCCTGTGCATTAGCAGAGGTTAGTTGTGAGAGTTTTCTTGGACCTCATTGAATTTATAAACTGACCAATTCTGCCACTGTGTGGATAGCAGAAGGACATACAGGTTTTCTTGCCTGTGAAAGCAGGTGATGGTGGATATTGTTTATGTGTTTCTGGCTGTGATTTTTTTCTTCCTCTTTCTCAGTGTCAATATCACTATTTCGCTTTCAGCCTTTAAGGCCTGCCTTTTTCTCTTTTGCCCTGGATTACAAATACGTACCCAAACAATAGATCTGAGAAGTTAAATATTTGGAGTCTTTGCAGTCAATGATATACTGACTACAAGTTTAATATACAACACAACTAAGTTTCTCACACATAACTAAGGTTTGGTTTTTTTTTTTACCCTCTTTAAAATTACTTTCTTTAGAGTGAAAGGAAGTGATCACTGGGTCTGTTTGCCTTTTAGCTGCTGAGATTAAAAATTTAACTGAGTGGTGAACCATTAGATGATGTAATTAGAACGAGTTTGATCTTCTTTCAAGAAATTAGCAGAAGAAAATGCACTTATTGACTCTGTGGATTTGCTGTAGATGTGAATGTTTGTTTCATGAAGATCAGATTCCTTTGAAAAATGTTGTCTCGAGGCCATGCATTTGTGCAGAGTTCCACATGCAAGTGTGGGCAATGGAACTGTAGTTGCATCGGTTGCCTTCTGCTGCCTTTTGGCACTGAGGCAAACCAGTGTGCTGAATCCAGTTACTCAGAAATTTCAGATTTCAGAGAGTCAGCTTTTAGATTGCCTCTGTTGACCTGTTAGCTGTTTTCCTTTCACACTTACTTTCACAGTGGTATGGATTTGGCCTCTAATCTTTAAGTCCTGCCTATCTCACAGACCTCTCTATCCCTGATGGGCATAATTTTTGTGTCCTTTTTTTTAACTCAGAGTTTGTGACTTCCTACATGCCTTTTGAGGCAACTGATACGAAAACGAAAGAAAAAAATGTTCAGTATTGAAGGAATTCATACCAAACACCCTAAAGATCTGATGATTCCTTACCACTGATTAAATACCCTGCACTACATATTTGTGAACTCCTCTTGGTATGTCTGACATGATACAAAAAGTAACCAGACCATTGGCATCACCAGACACTTGAGTAGCTTACTCTAACACATTTACCCATTACTCTATCTTGACACTACTAGTGTCTACCACAACTCAGATATTGAACTTAGTTATTTCTCAGCTGCCTTAAGAGGCAGCTGTTTAAGCCAATATGTTTGGAGAAGCACCATTTGGAGTGCTGTTATTGATATAAATGAAACTGAAGTACCTGGTTCAGTTCCTATGATATATTGCATTTACCCACATGGTCTTTTAGTGGAACAATTTCAAGATGCATTGAAGAGGATTTCTTCCTTTGCATGTGGCTTCTGGTCTTTGAGGCCTTTATTTTGTACAGGTAGGTGCTTTTAAGGTAATTGCAGTTACCAGATGTGAGAAAAGATCCTTTGCAGCAGTCTGGCAGAATCAAAGCTACTGCTTGCTTCCATCAGTATGTCATTCTGATACTGGCTCTTGATTTTTTATAAGCTCATGGAAGGCTTTGACAAGAAACCATGGATGTGGAATCCATGCTAGCATAAGAATTAAACTTCTTAGCTTCTGAATTTTACATTGTCCCCTCTCATGCATGACACGTTGAAGATAAAGGAGTGCAGAATACAACTCTGGTAGCTTAATGCTTTGCTTCTTAGAAAATTTTTATTTTGGTTATACAATAATGATCAGAGCAGCTAGTATCGTCACAGTAACTGCAGACCTGTAATGATAGCCTGAGGCACTAGAAATAGTTTCAGTGACTTAACAATGAAACCTGTTATCACTGTATGTCATACTTCAAAGTATTTGTCACTTTGCTCTGTTAAAGCAGTGGAAAATTCTGAAGAATGTATAATGCTTCATAATGCAGTAGACTAAGGAAAGGTAAAGATGAATTTAGAAGGATTTCTGTTGTCCTAATAATACAGTCAAGATAACAGCCTGTCATTTTTCTGTAATATTCCTCTTAAAAACCTAATTCTTTGACTTACATATTAATTTAATGTCATGTTGTTTGATATTTCTGTAATTAAATTCCTCTAAAATGAAATTCTATTATCACTAGCTGTAATAATTTTTTTGATATCTGTTGTGAAACAACAACACGTAAGATTTTTGTGAATGGCCACTTTGACTTTTCTTGATCTTAAAATATGTTAAGGATGAAGTATACTAATCTTGTGGGAGAAAGATAGGTTTCTGAAAGCGAAATATGCACTTTTTAGAAAAAAAAATATGCTGTCCTTGGCCAAGTGTCAAATAAACAAGTACTGCATCACTACCAAGACTCCAACCTTTTGTTTCCATTCTCCAAAATAAGTTTGAATCCCTTTAATCCTCAGTCCGATTCTCAGCAGAGCAAAAAAGGCCACCAACTGCACCATGTATGACCAATGCTAGGATGTCGTCACTGGCCATTCAGATCATGGTTTTTAGTTTTTAAGAGGGCTGTAGAACTTCCAAAGTTGTTTAAAATCTATATAGTTTAAGGTGAAGCCTTACTCAGTGAAGGGAGAAGCTCAGTGTATGAACTTTAATGTTGGAAGTGTTACTCTGTAAATTGCTAAAATAAATGCAGTTATCTGAAGTAAGTCACTTTGGTCAAAATACAGTTGAATTTCTGAAAGTTGGAAGGCATAGTTTTTCTATTAAGAAAATAAACAGTAAATATTTTTAGTTGCAAGTGGAATATAATTTACTACATTCAAGGAGAAATGTTGATTTTTCTAGCAAGATCAGCATGGCAAATTCCTTTTGGATTTAACTAGCTGTTCTGTGAAGCAAAAGCTCTAAGAATATTTTTTGTTTATAGAAAAATCCTTCAAGACTTGTTCTGATTGTAGAAGACTGGTAAAAGCAGACTTTAAAAGATAAGGTTAAGAACCCAGTTATCTGCCTATACTTCACAATTTTGGAGTCTTTTCAAACTCCTGCCTTTGAGAGTTTGTAAATGTTTTGTGAGGTTACCTGTTCTGTTCTAATATACTATTGGTATGGAATCACTTCATTGTTTGCTAACTCTTAACAAAATTAATCTCAGTTGCACAGAGGAGACAGTAAATTCAATAGGCCTGCATATTCAAGAAGAGTATCAAGAGTATTGAGGAGCTGGGCACTTCTTTAAATGTTACCCTTGTGCTATAGCAGTCAAAGATGCAGCCCCAACTTTTATTTTGCCCACTTTACATGTTGTGAAATAGATTGAGTTTTATAATGAAAGTGTTGGACAACACGAATCAAGACAGGCCCACAACCCTGCTCCTGAATATTTTTTCTGGCTGCTAGGCCATGATTTTGGATCCAGCTGATTTCGTTGCCAGCTGCTTCTGGCATGTAGAATGCTGACATGAAAAGTAGTGGTGTTGCAGAGTGCTGAGGGTTTATGTTTGTGCTTTAGCTGTATATATAGTAACTGCCTGCCTACGAAGTACATGTACCAATGTATGTGATTTAGCTTCCATTAAAATATTTTTTTTCAAGGACGTTGGGGAAACACAAGTCTTTAACCTGTGGTTTTTGCAGATTAGTGTGCTTAGTTGAATGTGTTATAATGGCTATAACTTCAATGAACTGGAAAGGCATCTTAGGTCATGTATGTAATCTTTTTTTCTATCAAATGTCAATGAAAAAAGTGCATCTTTTTGTCATAAATATTCAAGGAGAAGATATCAAGTTAAAAACCAAATAAATTAAAGGTTTGCTTGAGATAACTGTATTTCCTAATTAGGAAGGAATTAGCGATGTAAAAACAAAATGGTTCACTTTTGAATCCAGGTAGTATTACTACAGAAGCCTTAACTTTTGAGACCTGCAGTGCAAATTAACATCTCTTCAGCCATAGCAATTTTTCACTGCTGCCATTAGCCTTTCCTTTCTGCTGAAGCTGGTGTGCATATACGGCATCTAATGCAAAGGATCTAAAGCTGTTCTTTGCATAAAAACTTATTAATAGACTTGTGAAGTGATGCATGGATTTGGCAATAAGGCAACCCAACTGGGAGAAAACAAGAACAAAAAAATTTGTAAAGCTAAGGATTAGAGCTAACAGAACAAATTTCCATTTAATAATTGTTTTACCTTATCACTGAAACATTCCTGAAAGCCCAAGTGTGATAATCAAGTAGTTTGGTAGTTTCTTTTGTATTGGACCTTGTCAGATTAAAAGTGGTTTAGAGTTTCCAGGAAGTTTCTAGACTTCAGTTTCAAGCTAGCATTTTGTCAGTTTGTACAGACATTATTTCCTTATCTTGAAGAAATAGTCAACAATAATCAGGACCCAAGAGCACAGAAATAATCAAGTTTTCAAATATTAGTATTTATGCTGGAACTATAGTCAAAGAAGAGTTCTCTGCTGGTACCTACAGTTGTTAACTCTTGACTTTTGTTCAGGTACTTCCTTCTAGCAGAAGAGAAAACTGTAAGGCAGAAAATTAAAACGTGGTTTAATTAAAGTAACAGCTCAGAATTTAAATTACTTTTAAAATTACTTTTATAATTGTTTAGGGTTGTTCTAAGGGTTACTCTTTAGGGGTCAATTTGGATTATGTGTAAACTTATTTTTCTTGTGTTTTATCTTTTGCCTTTGAATCCTTACTTGAAAGTAGCTTAATCTGCATAAGACTGTGTCTAAAGTCCTTAGTTCTTTAAAACTTGAAACTAGGTAGATTTCAAAGGGAGATTTGTAGAATATAGGAGTATTGTATTTTAAGTTTTAAAAAGAAATCTTGATCAGATATATTCAATATGATAATTTTTGAGGGAGACTGTATTTTTTTTTCTCATCTGAATGACTTAAGAGTTTTAGAACACCTTGCTTTCTATTTTTTTGTTTAGTCTAAGTTTGTCCATTGTCTGTCCATCTCGTACTTTTGTCATGTACTGGCTTTTCTACTTGAACTTGTCTTATATCTTCCTGTTTGCCTATTGCATTTTTCCTGCCTTTTGGCAATGTAGACCTGGAAGTGTAGGATATCTAAAAGATATTTCTTTAATTTGTTTTTGGTGGCTTTGTCTTTCAGGATAACATTTTGTCATCTGCCTTTCCAAAGCAAGTGGCTATATGTGGGGACCGAAAGAGGAAACATTCACATTGTCAATGTGGAATCATTTACTCTCTCAGGCTATGTCATCATGTGGAATAAAGCCATTGAACTGTGAGTTTAATCAAGTATTGTCTGTTGAGGGGAGGAAACGGCAGTGTCCCACTTGTTATCAACATTAGTTGCAGAAATGTTGTTATCTAGAGTGGCCTCCATATTAGTCTCACTACACTAAATATACAATCAAAGTTCGTAGTCATGTAAATGCTTTTTGTTTTCATGAATGTGAAGTGTTAATATTAGTATATATGTTTCTGCCTATAACAATATTTTATTATCATGCCTGGAATACACATAGAAATACACAAAATAGACAAGATAGAAATAGACTTAAAAATCATTACATGTAGTGCTAAAATAGAAGAAAAATAATATGTATTAAACTATGATGTGGCTGGTACTTGGACAGATATGTCCCTTCTACAGCTTTGGAGTTAAAGACCAAACTGTAAAGATATGCATTTTTTAAGAGGGCTGATACATTCTGAGTTTAAAATGACTGTCTAAAAGCCTAAAGTTAAATAAGCCTATTCCAAGAGCAAAATACGTTTTATAGCTATTGTCATTGTTCTTCCATTTTTAGTGATAAATTTGTATTTACAAATAGTGGGTTTGTAATATACACACTTGATATAGTTGTGCGCTGCTGTTCCTGTGTAGTTATTTTGTTCCCATAATGTCTATTTTCAAAGACACGTGAAGTCCATCACTTTCCAAAGCCTCTTGAAACACAGCTCTTCACTAGTCCATCTTAGTAAGAAGTTAATATAAAGTGTTAATTCTGTGTTACTGTAATAATGGCCACCTTGGGCATTTCATGATAATGCCAAAGCTGGTTTTCCAGCTTAAAAGTAAACATTTTAACCAGCTGCATCAATTCTGTAACAACAGATGTTAAGATGAATTTTGTAAAGCTAATGGCAGTTTTCTTTTGTGGATAGGCCATAAATAAGTCTTTCCTTAAGACAGAAACTAAGTGTCTACAAATAGACACAGTATTTATGGGCTTGAAGATAAAAAGTTAAAGTAACTCCACGCTGAAATTTTAGCAACTTGCTTACAATAATTTTGAGATGCAGTTCAGAGCAAATTCTTTTTAATTGAAGTATTTCTTTTTTTTAGTTCGTCCAAATCTCACCCAGGACCTGTTGTCCACATTAGTGACAATCCAATGGATGAAGGAAAGGTAGGATGTGTTAAAAGACTCTTCAATACCTTATTTTTCAAGCAATACTTATTTTTAAAATGTAGATACCACTACTACTTAAGGAAGGATTAAGTATATGAGAACAATGTTTAAAGCGTAAAGGAAGCCTAAATCAAGTTTTTAGGCTCTGAAAGTAATACGAAACAAGGTATAGACATGTCTGTAGGACACATTACTGGAATAATACATCTTTTGATCAGAAGCATTTGAAAACACAGATGAAAATGCTTAGCTGCAAAAGTTCTGGAAAATAAAAGCAAATAATTTTACTTATGCTGATTATAGGTAAGATGTTACCAAAAAAACTCCAATCATAACCTGAGTGCTGAAAGTGTGATGGAGAATAATTAAACTTTACCATGCTCTGGGGTGTTGTAATTTCACAACTGTAAAATGCTTATTTATATAGCATATTTACATGGAATACCATCTACTTTGTCTTTAGATTAACTGATCTGAGACAGTATTTTTGTGGAATTTGAGGTCTAACTCACATAATCACATTTTAAGCAATTTAATATAATCACTAGCCACTGTCTGCTATTGAAACTGGTCTGTAGTACAACTAAATACTTCAGAAAAGTAAACTCAACTAAAATGTGTAAGAAAGAGCTGTGTATTAGACTTGTCATTTCCTTCTTATGAGACAGTATTAACATAATCATCTGTTCCTCTCGACAAGAAGCTTTGCAGTACATGTTCTTGAAGCCCTCAGAAGACAGGAATTTTTGTCCTGCAACATAGCAACCACTAAGAAGTTGAGCTATGAACTCAATGGTCATGGGCTCCTTCTGTAATAAAGTAAATCTACAGGTACTACCCGTTGCTGTGGGACATCTGTTATGAGGCCCATGCAAAAACAATGTAGAGTGCATAACTTAATTCATTTAAGTCTTCACTGTGAGCTAAAAAGAGAAGGCAAGGACTTAAAATGTTAGTATGTCTTCTCTAGGTGACAGTAATTACTGTAGTACCAGACCGTCCGTTCCCCACCTAAGTCATGGTTACACGGCTAAGTAAGTGAACCTTTTTCCAAGATCTGGGTTGGTATCACAGGGCTAACACACTATGAGGGGTTTTTGGATGCTTTAGCTTGTGTTCCCCATATAGTTACTTAGCACATCTTAGCGGTCTACTGCTAATTTTGTTCAGATTCCTTGATCCACATTGAAGAGTAAACAGCAGAGGTTTTCCTTAATTTTAACAATAGGAATAAAGCAAAATTTTAAAGAATTATTTGAAAACAGTGGTGTTATATGAACCTTTTCCAGAACTGTGTAGACCCCTGGCAAAAGTATGGTTATAACTTAGCCAGAGAGCCCTTGAGGCTGCTTTAAACATGTCTTCATTAACTCTAGATTAATGAGGCATAAGCGATTGAATAGTGTGATGAATTAAATACTGAATTATTTTTGTCAGTGTAATGTTGCAAATATACTAGAGTTTTGAACTCCCATGTGTGAAGAGTCTTCAAGGAGAGGGAAAATAGTTTTGCTTATTAGTGTTCTATATATGCAGGAGACATATTTTTTTGTTTACTTTTTGTTTGACAGGTCAGTCGTAGATTAAATTGGAGAGAACCAAAGAGATGCTATTGCCTTAGCAGTGGTTTGAATGTTTTAGCTACTTATGAGCTTGTATCCTAGACACCTGAAGTTGCAGTCCAACAAAGAATTTTTTCATTAGGATGAGGCTCACTGCAGTAAGTCCACAACCAATGGTTTTCTCTGTAGAATTAGGTTTGAGTCACATTCTAGGCTTATGAACTCTAGAATATGAACACAAAGAAGCTATGGTAGTTTCAGAAAAGACAAATTATCTGTTTATTTTGCTGTATTCCACCACACATTTAATTTTTGTCAATTGAAGTTTAAAAATTACTGGGTTTATTGATCAGGCTATCCATCAGTGGTTTAGATTCTGACCTTCCACTTCTCTTATTTCTCATAAGAAAAATATTGCTGAAAAAAACCTGTGCTGTTGCAAGAACCCCCTATGTACTCACTTTTAAATTTTGTTCATTCTATTAGCCTTCTAAGCAGTGGGTTTTTTAATGTTTAAGCTAAAATAGAAAAGTTATAAACTATGGCTTATAATTGGCAAGTTGATTTAAGCTAATACTGTACATATCGCTAATGGGAAAAATCAAGTATTCACTTTTACTAGATCAAACATGTCTAATTTTTATGGTGTTTTAGTGCTGTATAGCCCTGAAAGAGATAAAATATTTTGTAAGCTGATAGGAGATCCTGTGTTATTTTTCATATTGGAAACAACTGTACACCCTGAAAATCTTAACATGCTGAAAAGACTGTCCAGGCAAAACATCTAGGTGGGGCAATAGATCATACTGATTTAAACCTCTTAGTTCATATGAAGGCAGTGGTTTCTGACGTACAATCTAAAGGACACTTTGCTCACAGGAAATAGTCTGTTTCAACAGAGTAAATGATAGCAGCCTTTTTTGTTTGCCCATGTTGGGGAAAAAGTGGAAGTGAAGGCATGCTACTTAATCCTAGGAGCAGCTTCTGCTGTAACAATAATGCTCAAAGGAAAGATCTCACAGTAGATCCAGCAGCTATGGAAGATGAAGCTGCCCTGCGTTCTTCCATGTACCAAGTGGCAAGGCTGTTGCTACTGCCTTATGTTGGCCTTGTTTGGTTGGTTTTTTTCCATTAAGAGAAGTGTCACTTGAGATAGGAGAGCAAAACATGTAGATACTCAGCAATGTGTTAGACCAATTATAATGAGCAAATTGAGTCTTCACTCCCTGCAGAAAAGGTTTAATCTTGCTTCTAGCAAAAAGATTATTTGGGAATTTATCTTTTTGAATTTTTCTAGATTTCCTCTTATGAATAAATAATGGGTTTGGTCTTCCTTTAGCCACTTATCTCAATTGTAATTAACATCTGGAGAAAGTTTATAGTGCTTTCCTTGTAGACAATGAACTCTTACCTAGAACTTCAGGAAGGATAGTATATTCTTCCAGCTAATCCAAGCAGAATGAATTCCAGTGAGGAAAATGCACAATGAAGTTCTGTTTTTCGACACTGCCACCTGCCCCCCAACTTTTACTCAGGAAGGAATACACTTAGCAAGGTTTAGTGTTGATCTTTCTGGAACTCAAAGCGATTTCCAAGGAATCTTCAGAAGGAGCTTTCATTTTTTTTCTAGTTTTGCATGAATGTCCATTGTATTTGCTGGTACTATAGGAGGAGGACAAATACAAAGTAAACCTTTCTAACATTTAGGTCTTCTCTAACTTGTTTTTGTAACTATTTTCAGTTACTACATGTAGTATTATGACGCATAACTTTGGGACAAAAACTACAGGCATTGCAAATGGTATAATTTTGCTTTTCCTTATAAAGACTTAACCATTCTGCTTATTAATGCAGCTTCTGATTGGCTTTGAATCTGGAACAGTGGTATTATGGGACCTGAAGTCAAAGAAGGCAGATTACAGATACACACATGATGAGGTAACATTTTTCATTTGCATTACTTACTCTGAGGATATCATTCACTACTCTAATAGTGATTTTTATTTTTTTTTTTTTTCATCTCCTGGTTCTGTCACCAGTGGATCAATAAATAGATTTCTTTGAAATTACAAGCACTTGACGTTTTCTCTAACAGAGCAATATAGTTTGGATAATGAACTTCAAGTAAGTTCACTGAGTTTAAGTTTGTGAAGTAGTGAAGGGTGGTGTGGATTGGATTTCTTCACTAATTTTTTTGTGGGTGAAGCTTTCAGATCTTTTTTCTGTTTCTCATAAGACTTTCACCTATATTAAGAGCTTGAGTCTTAAGTTGAAACTAGATGGTTTAGCAATTTCTGTAATTTGGAATTTCTTGCATATTCTGAAAATGCGGAGGGAAGAAACTACTAAATAATCTCATTGCAACATTTCTATAAACACACCTTTTCTCAGTAGCATAAGATCAGGGTTTGAAATAAGACTGGGTGAGGTTTAAAAAAACAATGGCATTAAATGGCATTAATTTCTTTAAACCTTTATTCTTGAGAATAAACTTTTTGAAAGACTGAGATTAAGAAAAATCATTCAGCATAATATTCAGGTTGATGCATTTTATTTAAAAATAACAAAAAAGTTGGTTTCAATTACATTTTATTGATTGTAAAATGGCTGTGTAATTGTTCAATACCAGCTAGGCCTGTCACTTGATTCACAGCAGATGTGATTTCTGTAGCCCTGTGCTGAACTTTTCACAAGACATGACTTAGAGGAGTTTGTGGGGGGTTTTTTGGTGGCAGTTCTGGTTTGATACTGGTGTGTTCTACCAATTAAGAGTTTCTCTGAAGGAGAAAGTCTCTGAAGTAGTCTAAGCCTTAAATCATCAGAGCTGAGTGAGGTTTTTTGTATTCAGAAATGTCTGTATAAGCCTTAAAGTGTGTTATGTGAAGGATAATTTTCTCTTCCATTTTCATTGCGTGCACCTATTTAATTTCCTTTGTCATTTGTTTCAGAAACTTACTCATGTCTCCATCATCTTCTTCTAGTCTAGCCTCTTCCTATGCCTCTTACTCATCATGCTCTTCTCTACCTAACTCTTTTTAACCATTCTATTTTATCTTATGTCTGTGCACAGAACCTTTCTAGATAGTTTCTTGTTGACTCTGGTTTGGTGGCTTTACCAAGGAGCTTCTTTCATACACTGACCGTAAGATCTGTATTCCATCCATGGACATGTGTGATGACCTACCCTAAAGGGGAAGGAAGCACCTAATGTCACAGCGTGTTTCACCTCTTCTCACATTGGTGAAGGCACATGACATTCTTGCCTCTAGCAGGAGCAGGATTTTAAACCTCAGGATTTATGTCCTTGGCTCTCAACCAGTAAGAAGAGAGCTACTTAGTCCAATTTTGTCATACTTGCCATCTGAACGAGCTTTCTCGAGCACCATGAGCTGCGTGGCCAGGCACATTGATACCAGAAAGAATGCTTGCTAGAAACTTTGCCAATGGATTAGTTTCCTCCGCTATCATCACTTTGTAGATTACTTTAGTCTTAGAGCATGTAACTTGAATGCTTGTGCAGTCTATCACAATCATTTGATGCAACTTTTTTGACTCAAAACTTTGAATGTGTGAAGGGATCCAAATGTCATCCTTTTGTTCCTTAGCAGAGAAAGATCATAATGAGAGTCAAACTCCCTGCGTGATCAAAGGTTTGTGAAAAGATATCTGTGTTATTTCCTGAGGGAAGAAGCTGAATCCTATTATGCTATTGTAGTTTCCTGCTTGGTTTAATTTCAAATGGCCTGACCTTTAGGAGGCTTTCCTGAAGCAAATTCCTGTGTTGTAGTGGGGCAGTCTCTTTTGTTGCTGAAACCTAGGTCTGTGGAACACTGTCCACATTTTCTTCACATGTGTGCCTTTCCAGCACCCTGCTCTAACAGTTGTTGCACAAGAACAGTAGGACACTCACCATAAACCTTTTGTAACTGTATTTCTGCTTAACCAGAGCTGGGGGAGGCAGCTCTAGGTCATGATTAGTGTTGATTGCTGGCATATTCTTCCCTCTACAACATTCTGATTCATGGAAAATTCAGGGAATTTAATTGGAGTTTGTTCTTGAGTTTTCTATATTGCAAATGAGATCCTGACTTAAAGTAGTGTATATTTTTTATTATAACAGTAATATTTTGTGTATTTAGAATTAGTTTGAATAATGCACAAATGTAATATTCTTTTTCAGATAATTTGAAGGAAATTATCTCTACATAGTGGAACTGAAGTTGTGAAGAGACCTTTCTTTAGAAAGTTTCTTTGAAACCCTTTACTCAAAGCATCCTTTTTTTCCTGGGCAGGCTTGATGGAAAAAAATTTTTTTTTGCATCATTCTTAAGCCTTTTATGTTCAGACATTGGGGACTTACAGTAAGCTATGCATTTCTTACGTGGAATACACTTTATAGTGCATTTCCCAACCTGTATTTTTATCCATGAAAGAAATAAAACAAATTTCTCAACTATATGTTTTGTTTCTAAAAAATATCCCTCAAATGTAACTTTTGAAAACTAAAACTAGTTGTTTAATAAAACCCCTTCTTCAAGTAATATTTTGTTTGTTCTGATGTAAAGTAAGCTTTGATAGCATTAAATGTAGTGTATTATAGGTTACTATTTTTAGACTCAATGTTCTAGTACATGGCTGAGTGTAAGAGATTTTCCAGCATTAAAATCATGTCAAAGTAGCCTGTGGAATTAAGAGGACAGGAGAAAGAGAAACAACCCTAGTATGTGACTTGCCAGAAAACGAAACATGTCAATGCATTTCATTTCATCAAAACAATCTTCATGATGTATTGTCATTTAAATCTCAATAGCTGCATTTTTTTGTATCTTTTTGCAGCTTTTTTCCCCCCCCCTTCCTTTCTTAGGTTGTTGACAAGAGGGTTAGCATAGGTACTCTCAAGTTTTACTATCCTTTCTTTGAATATTTTGGTAAACCTGTAGAAAAGGAGGCAGTATGATCATCCATTCATTAACAGAAAATACTGAGTGTCCATGGAAATTAAATGACTGTCATAATAAGACAATGAAATCTGGATAGGCTATGGTAAATAATCAGCCTGGCTGGCTTGCAGAATAACTAACCATAGACTTTGCCTGTCATGCACAGTATATTTCAAGCTCAGTTAATGTCAGAAGAAAGTAAAGGATCATGGCAAAATCCAGAGAATTCTGAAAGGAATTATCAGTGTCTCTGGTGCGTTCCTCTGGGGAAGTATTCAGAAACATTTTCCCACAGTTGCATTATACTTGAAAAGTAAGCGTTAAGATGTGTATTACTTTAAAAAAAAAGGACAGTTTACTTAGATCTTTTTATTTCCCCTGAGTTGTACCAACTATATTTGCAGTAGTCTAAACTTGGTTTTGGAAAAATAGATTTAAAATTTCTTTTGAAAACAGGCTAAACTGCTTAAATTAATAGCTTTTGTATTTACATCAGTGAATTCTTGCATGTACTAGTTTTGTCTGGGATAGGTTTAATTTTCATCCCAATAGCTGGCACAGTGCCCTGTGTTTGGATTCACTACGAAAGTGATAACACACTGATGTTTTAGTTGTGCTGAATAACGCTTACTCTAAGTTAAGGACTTTACAGTTTCTCATGCTCTGCCAGTGAGCAGATACACAAGAAGCCAGGAGGGAGCACAGCCTAAAAGCTGACCTGTGAACTGGCCAAAGGGATGTTCCATATACTCAGTATAAGAACTGGTACAGGTGCCTGAAAGGGGGCCAATTGCTGCCTGTTGGATAGGCTGGGCATTGGTCAGCTGGTGATGAGCGATTATATTGCACATCACTTGTTTCTCTTGGGTTTTACTCCTGTACCACTCTCTCCTTGTTGCTGTTGTTGTTTTAGTTATATTTTACTTCATTTCAATTATTAAACTGTTCTTACTTCAACCTATGAGTTTTATGTTTTCCTGGTTCTCCTCCCCATCCTACTGGTGAGTGAGCAACTCTGTGGTTGCTGGTTGAGGTTAAACCATGACAGATGAGAAGAGCAATATCAAACTGTTCTGAAATTGTATATGTGTAATGAGCTGTAGGGTTAAAATAAGCCTATAGGAATTGAAAACAATGAAATTATTTGTAGAAGTATTTAATGAATTGAAACAGCTAAATTCCCCTGGTGAATAATACCATCAAAACTTGAGTCATTATTGATGGACTTGTCTCTTACATTGTAAGGTTGCATTTAAATTATTAGTTTTTGTACCTCTTAAAAGAGCCAAAAATAATACTGATTTCAAGGGATATAGACATAAAATGTTTTTAAACATGTGTTAATCTCTTGAAAAGCTAGTTGCTGCAAGAATGTTTTCTTTTTAAAATCAAATATGTGTACCTTTTTTGCAGGCAGTATGGCAGTCATTTTTTCCACATGGGATAAACCTTCTGGAACAGATGGTGAAAGGGTTTGTGTATGCCTTTGTGTACAACCTGTCTCCACTTAATACTCAGGGATAGTTAGTTTCTACAATTTCTGCTAAAGTTTTGGCATACGTAGGACAGTGTGGTCAGTTGTACTGTTTGTTATTCAAAAAAGTAAGATTTGATTTCTTCCCCTCCCCAGAAAACATGTAACTGGCTCAGAAGTTTTGAAACAAACTTCCTTACAGTCCAGAACAGCTACTTTAAGTTTGAATTAAAGGGAAGGGGATATAGGAATACTTTTAATAAGAAACCTTTAGTTGTAATTAAGTAAACTTAAAGATTTATTTAGATAAACTTCATTGCTTTTTCAATAGAGTGTTCCCCGTGTAAGTTCATGTAAACTTTCACTGTATTTGGTTCATATTCATAAATGAAAGGTTTCAGAATATTATTTGAGGTCAGGACTTGGTTTACCTGTGCAGACAATTCTACTTGATACAAATGCCTTGTGCCTTAGAAATAGTAACAGTCCTCTGCGGTACTTGTATATGATCTTGTTATAAGGTATTACTTTCTGTTTGGGATCTGTTTGACAAGTGATATATTCAAAAAAAATATTTGAGAGACAGTTGAATCTGCATCAGCAGATAAAAGCATACTGCTGCATTATGGTACCAAAAGGTAACAGGTGAAGTTTCAATCATGATGAGAATTATGATTATAACTTTGAGTTTTATTCTGGATCAGTACATTTTTATAAAATATTGGAAAAAATAAATTACTTGTAGGGGCTTTTTAATGTCTTAAGAAGCTATGCATAGATTTGCAGCCTCAATGGATTCTGCTTGATCTTTCTGTTTTATGCTTTCCTTCAAATTGCAGCGCTGATATTAATCATGGAAAAAATGTCAAAACTTTTTTGCTCTTGAGTATTGAGATGATTTTTCAGCTGTCAGGTTTCTTTTGGTGATTGAGACTATTGCTATCAACCAACTAGTACTAGCTAAGGTTATAGTACTTTTCTCATTATAGCTGACTTGTCACTGTAGATATACCAGCCTGTTGTACCTGGAGATTATGCTGCAGCTGCTTACAGGTTTGGTTTTGTTTTTCAGGCTTGCAAGAATTTGTGAATTGTGTGATAGCAAAGGATAGTGCTCTGTAAAAAACTTGATCATACCCAGCCCACAGAATTGCTAATTGGATTGTTTTATAAAACATAAAACACATATTTTTGTTACAGTTTAAACAATATTTAGCTGCACTACTAAATATAACAAGAGCTTCTATAAAACTAGACAATAAATAGCCATAAACCAAAAGGCTCATTATTCTCTTTCAGTGATTTTTTTTTTTCCATCCCTCCATCTTCCTTGCAGAAACTGGTGGCAGTCATCCTTCTCCTTTGTGCTCAGTTTATCAGATCTTTTTATGTTCTTAAGTATTAATGCTGTTTCAACAGTAACAGATTGTTGCGTTCCCTTCCTCTTAAGATTCTTTTTCAAGAAAAGAAAGTAGTGTTCGTTTCTCAGATTTATCTTTCCTTCCTTTCTTCTATAAAGATTGCTTTCTTACTAGCTCTTAAGACCTATTTCTACATAAGTGTGTATCAAACTGTTCCATTTACACTATGGGCTGCCTGCTATTGTCAGAGTATAGGAGAGTATGTAAAAGGCACTAATCGTATTGTATTGCAAAGCATAATGTAGATATTTTATTTTATTAGTGTCAGAGCTTTTAAAATGAAACCTTCTCTCTACCGAGCCTGTACTCTAACTTGTTGATCTCTTATTTTATTTGGTACTATGTTGGTAAATAAAAACAAATGTTCAGTATTTATGCAAAGTTTCTTTTGTAAAACCTTTTTTTTGCTAAACAGGAATTTGACCTACAGAATGAGCAAGACTATTTCACTTTGACACTAGGAGATATCATGTGAATCATCTAGGTTTCTGAGCTACATGTGCAGATGTGATATCGGTACAGACAATCTGTCTTCTAGCAAAATCTGTAGTGATTCCACAATACATAGGGAACAAGATTAAATTTCACTAAGAAATATTAAACTTTTTTAATCTATAGTTTACATATATCCAGATCATCTAGTACTGGAAAAATTATTATTGGACACTCCACTTATGTAGTGTAGCCATTTTCCTCTGTCAGTTAAGCTCTGGATTGTCCCAGTCATATTGCTGGAAACTGTCTTGTTTTCTCTGTATAACTTTATGAAATATGAAGACCTGATCTGTGTATAATCAGTTTGGGCAAAGATGGCTTGGGTCTGTCTTGTGAGATTTGCTCTTCACCTAATAGTTACTGCTTAAGCTTTCATTGCTAGTTACAATTCTTTATTACTCGCACACCCAGATTTCCTCACAGAGGAAAACCCTAGGTACCTGAGGAGCTGGAGTGAGTCTAAGCCCTTCTTACAGACAGTATCTCTCACTCTAAAGATGGTACAACCCACCAGCTTTCACTTATTCATCATCTGCTTTTCTGGTTTACCTAATGTCTTTATCATAAGTATTAAACAAATCTACATTCTCAGTACTATCAAAGTTCCGTATTTCTTGCAGTTAATACTTCCTTCTGCACCTTCTGGATAGTAAAGAAATACTTTGAGATGTTGTTGTTTATTGATATTTTCAGACTATAACTAAATTTCCCTTGAACATCACCTAATGGTTTCATAATTTCTCCATGTACTAATGAGATGCTGGAAACAGAAATGGCACCAATCTTTTCTTGCTATTTACTATTTTTGCCTTATTTTTACTCTGTGTCATTGTTTACTTTCCTCTTGCCTGAAGGAAGCAACTAGACTTTATTTAGTCAGCTTTTTTCTGCGGATTTCATGTGGCATGGCTTAATCATTCCATTCCCAATTTTATGAAAATAAAGATGTTTCTGTATTTATAAAAGATTTTTATGAAAGATTTACTAATAGATTCCTGTACTTTCCTGCACCTCCAAATTGCCATTGCGATGTTAGAGTATTTTCTCAAACTAATACTTTGTTTTCATCATCATAATTTCAAAAACGTTGCTACGTCTATTCTCATTTTGCTTATATTTTCAGCCCATGCTTGCCTCTTGTGCATATCCACATAGAGATCTCAAAATAACATATAATACTTCAACATAATAATTCTATCTCATGTTTTTTGTGTGGATAGTATGTTTTTTCAAATAGTGAAAAATTTTGGTTCGCAAAGCTCAAATAATTGCTTGCAGTTATTCTCTGCATCTATCCTTTACTGAAAAATGCTTCAATGCTATGCTGAGGAGGATGTTTCTACCCGCCTCTTAAACATGTCGCTACAACAAAGACAGTATTTTTGATGGATAAAGTATGCCTGAAAGTACTACTTAAGAACAGAAAACTTGCCATGGGTAAATTAGCACATACTAAGAGCAATATATTTACTTCGTAATTTCTCTAGTTTGCTTATGCTGTCTAATGTCATTGAGGAAGATGTAAGGATAAAATGATAAGATACACAACTTGTGCTGTTCTGGTTTTTCTCTTCTCTTGCATAGGCTATCCACTCTGTGGCTTGGCATCATGAAGGAAAACAATTTATTTGTAGTCACTCAGATGGAACCTTGACCATATGGAATGTAAAATCTCCTACCAAACCATTCCAGACAATCACTCCACATGGTAAGATGAAAATGGATACCAACGGTGTTTGACAGCTCTTAAAACAGAGAGGACTTGTTTTTAATAGCAGTGTGTTTTGCAAAAAACAAGTATTAAAAGTACACTTGCAATGCAAGTAAAAAGCAATCTATCAAATTCTGATAGATTTCACTACAAGAAGTCTTTATGAAATAAGAATCTAAATCAGTGTAGTTTTCTCTAAATCTCTAAACTTCAAGCTTGCCTTTCACACAATGGCATTGATCTCAAAGTTAACTAATGCATATTTTGCAGGGCTTGCTTTTTGCTTGACATTGCAATTCCATATGTTGTTTAAAATACATAAAAGCAAGCATCTGTTTTACGTATAAATATGTAGATTACCACATCAATTTCTGGAAAGGTTTGTAACAGAAGAAGACTAGCATCCAGTAAAATGTTCCCATTTCTGAGAGGTCTTACATTAATGTTAATTTAGGAAATTAACATTGCATGTTGTTGTTCTGTGAAATATCCTGCTGCTCTTGAAGTAAGTTCTACACGAATGCCAAGCTTACATGATGTGCATGTCTCTAAGTTATGTCTTAGCAACTTACTTCAGATTCTTAAGTAATGTAACAGTGAGGATAATCTGTGAGGTTACAATTGTAGTGTGGGATGCTGCAGTTAGGTATCCTGGTTTATCTGTCTGAGCCTCCAGCAAGGCCATGTTTACTGTACTGACCATGGACTAGAGTGGAAAAAAAGAAGCTGTGGATTTCTATATGATCCTGTACCATTTCTCCTGTACTTGTAAAATAAGCTTTTACTGTAATAGTAAAACTACTTAACCAAGACTAATGTTATTTTAATATGTTTTGACCTCTTTTCATAAACATTATTTTTATTATGGGCTGGAGGTTAAGTATTCTGCAGAACTTCTTAGTTGTATCATATTTTATCAATGGTGAGATAGATAAGATGTAAATTTACACCATACCCATACTGACCCTATGAAAAATTGTATCTGTAGTAGCTCCAGTTGCTAATAGTGCATGGTTGAGGAAGAGCAGGGTTTCAAGCTCAATTGAAGTCTTAGCTATGAAGGATAACACTCAGGATAAACCTCACTTTACGTGTAAGCTAACCAATTTTAACTGCAAAATGCTTGACACAACTTAAACTTTAAATCTCCCAGTGCTACTTAAAACAAGACTTTAGGCTACGATTGTATGTTTGAAAACAAGTATTCTGCAACACTTAGGTTTAGGATTGATGGTTGTTTTTTCTCTAAACATTCTAGGTTGGTGTATTGAGAATTTAACAAATTTTTAATTATATTATTCCAAGGCATAGTCTATAATTGTCAAATTTGTTGAATACATGTTTATATGAATGTTCTAGTTCTCGTATTGTATAGTGAATTCCATTACTTGCCATAATGAACTGTAAGATTAATATAAGAAAATAATTTACTTTAGGAAAGCAGCTGAAGGATGGAAAGAAGCCAGAACCCTGCAAACCTATCCTTAAGGTGGAATATAAAACAACTAGAGCTGGGTAAGACTTCTTTTGTGTACAAAATGAGCATGTGTAAAAGAAATGCAGTGCTCTGGGAATATACATTGTGTCCTAGCTGTTGGGATGCATATTCTGATGCTACTGAGCTATGGTAAAATAGCTTTGTTTTAGTTTTGATAAATCAGATATTGATGAACAAACTACAAAACATATGTACGAACAAATTAGTATACACAAACCTTTACTTAGGTAAAGATACTGCTAATGCATTATCTACATGTTTTTCATGCTACTGAAACCTGTGTGTATTTTTGCTAAATTTTTGAGACTATTTAAGAAAAGAAAGGCTGATAAAGCACCAAAACACAGACATGACCAACTGAACTTCAACAAATAATGGCCTGATGCAAATATTCTAAATTCTGCATACATGCTCTTCCCCCAAAAAATGTTGTCAACAAAAGCTTTTCTAGTAGAGTGCAGTGATTTACACAGTGAAATGTGCCTAATTATGCACATTGAGAATGTAACAAAGCAGTAATTGCAACAAGAGGCTCAGATGGAATTATATATATCTAGAGTAGCATGTTTTGTTACCAAGGCTGCAATTAGGACAGATGGATTTCATGAACTGTGTGGAATTTCTTTTATTTGTGGTTGTAAAGTGCTTTAAAGTGTTAGAGTGAAAATTGAGATATAAAGAAAATATTCATGAAAATTTTTTCTTTTTTTGGTTGGTTGGTTGGGTTTTGTGGGTTTTTTTGTTTGGTTTTTGGTTGGTTTGGGGTTTTCGTGGAGGTTTTTCCCTTCAGTTGTAGTTTTTTTTGAGGGGATTTCTTTTGTGGTTTTTTGTTTTCTTTTACTTTTGGAGGGTGGGGTGGGAGATGTTTGTATCATTTTCATTTGCTTTCCAGGTGTTCAAATCTATAGAAGATTGTTAATTGGTGCAATATAGTTTACTACATGTTGGTGTACCCATACTTATATCAGTGGCTTTATGTATTTTTATTTTTTGCTCAAAGCGAGCTAAATAGAAATTTAAGACTGTGGCTAGCTCCCAGATGTATGAAAATCCATGATCAGCTGGAAAGCCATATTTTACTTGCAGGAGTCTACATCTGTCTGCATAATCCTTTCTAAACTGAAAGATCAAAAGCTGATCTAAAGAAAGAGAAATTATCAGAAAATCTCTGCTTCAGCAAGTTGCAATGTCTGCAATCAAAAGCTTTCTATTCTGAATAGTCATTCTAAAGGAGAAGATTAGTTTGAAGCTTGTTCTGTGACATATTGCAATGTGAAAACTAGTTAACTTTTCACACAGTTTAAGGAGAAGCTTATTCTAGTATAATTTCTAAGAATACATAGGGTTTTGGGGAGACTACTTTTTCCTAGTGTTGGGCTTCTTTTTTTTTTTTTTTGGTTACACCTCTTACTTTCTCACTTTGCAGTGTTTCTCCAAACTGAATGTTTTTGCTACATTTCAGTTTAATATACACTCTGATGTTTTCTGTCTTCAGTGTACTGTTAAATCTATAATTGTTGATACTTGTCCTGAGCTTTAATTAAGAACGGGGGTGAAAAAAACTCACAACAAACAAAACCCCACCAGTTTGCACTGTGGTGGTGAAGCAGTGCACTGAAAATCTCCATTCATTTACTGCTACATGTACTGCAGTGTGGAGTTTGTTTTCGGTTTCACTTGTAATCTTACAAGAATTTTAAGGTGAGGCAGAACTACCTTTCAGTACTTAAAGTTTTGATAGATTTTCTCTTTACGATTTGAAATTGGTTACATATGAACAAGATAAAATTTTAACTTTTATGTAAAGCACTGTTATTTCTTGTTCATAGTTTAATTTCCATAGCACAGAGGAGAATCTCTTCTGGATAGCTACTGAAACAATGCAAGAAACAAACCAAATAAACTTGTTTCTATAGCAGTCTGCTATAACTGTTCTTCAAAAAGAAAATAAAAAAATCACAGAAGAAAATGAAAAAAAAATAGCTTAAATTTAAGAGGTACTATTTAATTTATATTTAAGTTATATTTAAGTTCTTTATTGTAAAAAACTTTTTCCATGCTTTATATTGAACCTCTAACATCTTTCTGTCACCCCTTTCTTGTTTCCCGCTTATCTAGAGTGCTCAAAGATCTAGGTTGTTTCAGTATCTCCTCCTATGGAAAACACTCCATTAATATGATCTCAATTGTTCTTTTTACTGCTTCTAATTCTAATAAACTTTTTTTCGAGAAAAGGTGTTTGGAACCCCACAAAAGTAAGAAACATGACTGATGGCAACACTGATGTCTGTATTAAGGGCTACAGACACTATTCTTTTTACTGTAGCAGCTCTTGTTAATCCCTTCCCATTTTTTTTTTCCTCCATTATGTTCTCCATATTGCAAAGCTGGAGTCGAGGACATGGGAGGACATGATGCTTTTTCTGGTTTTTACAGACTACCTCTTTATTTTCTAACTTGGTGGCTTTTTCTGTTAGTTGTTTTTTGGGGAGGTTTTTTGTTGTTTGTTTTTGTTTGGTTGGTTTGGGTTTGTGGGGGGTTTTTTTGTTTGGTTTGGTTTTTTGGGGGGGAGTTGGTTGCTTTCTTTAAGTCTAATGCAGATAGTTCCAGTGAAATCTCCAGAGCCAAAGTAGCTTACCCTACAACAGTTGTATGTCTGTGGCTTCATTTCTGGGAGAATATATTTGGGAAGGTTACTATTGGCAGCTTGGGAATCAAAAAGGCAAATTCTTGTTATATTCCTTGAGCAAACTTGACCTAATTTTACAATCCTAGAGCATAATATCATTGTACTGCAGCTATTTTCCATCTAAAATGCTCTATCTTTTTGTGAAGCAATGAATTCCAAAGGTATTCTGAAAAAAACCTTTCTGAAATGGTTTCCACATTGCCTTTTATGCATACTATTTCTGTCTAAAGTGAGTCTAGGGAAGCTCTTGAGCTTCCTAATGCCACTTTCCACCCCCTCCGGATTCAGTCCTTCTTAATGCCACTTTCCACCCCTACTGATTCAGTACCTTATAGTATTTAGTCTGGTTGATATTAACATTATGGCCACGTGGCCCAAGTGTATTATTTTCTACTAGAGCTTTGTCTAATAGAAATTGGAGCTCAAAATCTCCCCATAAAATGTAATCAAAAAGAGTATTGTCTTGGTAGCTGATGCAGCTGTCATTGACTAATTGTAGAGCAGTACTTCTTAGCAAGATGGATGTATATAATTGGGACCTAGAGGTTACATTAATAATGATGTCTCCTGCTAAGTAAAAGTTCTTGATCTGTTAATTTAGTTTGAATAGGACTATTTTCTTGTGTAAGCTTGTAAGTTCAAAAGCACACTTCCCAAAATGAATTTGTAATTTGTCTTTACTACCTCAGGATTGCCAGTATTAAGGTAAACTAACTCTTGAAGTCCTTTCCATCTTTATACTAGCATTAACTTTTTGACAAATTTATTCATGGTTTGAAAAGTGAGCCGCATGGTACCAATGGCTCGACTTCTGTGCATACTATTCTCTCACACCTCTGGACTGCCAGAAACTGGCTAACATTTAACAGTTTACTTCTAAAATTTAATAGAAACATTCTCCAGAGTTCTGAGCCATTTGACTCTCTATTATGTTTTCATATACTGCAAAACCTAATCCCGTGTTTTCTGAACTTTTTTCAATGAAACATTGCCCCCCTTTGTAGTGAATTTCTTATAGTGTTCTCCAAGTGATTTTTACAGATTTAACTCATGAGGAAATTCGTGTAAGGGGATTACTTCCAAACCTGATGAAGCAGAGCTGTTTCAAAGAATCTCTGTATGAGCAGCTGCTAAAAATGCTACATAGCAGTTCTCTAAGATCTGAGCACTGCTTTTTGTTACATTACAAACATTGGGTCGATCTCATCTATTATGTAAAGTACAAATCTTTTTAATTTTTCTTTTAAATTAGGTATTTCTACTAACTTTTAATTGCACTAACCTTTTAATGTGTATCACAGCTGAAGAACAACACTTTAATTAGAAAATGCACAGCTTGTGCTCATGGTAAATCCATGGTTTCATAAAAATACGAAAAATTCATATGCAAACCTGTAGCCGTCTTTCTGACAGACTAAAGTCAGCTTTAATCTTTGATTCATTTTGAAAAATCCATGTGACAGATTAGTGTAATCTATTCTCAGGTCCTCCATTCTTTGCTTAAGGATACCGACTGGCAAGCCTGCCCAAAGTAGTCTGATTACCTGGAGAAATAAACTCAGGAGAATCCAACATACTGTCATGTCACTGTGTTGTATGAAAATTAAGAACTAAAATTTGTCACTTTTGTATTGTCAGTTGATCTCAGTGAACCTGCAAGTCTGTTAATTTCTTCAAATTGTCCTGGCAGCATGACTGCTTAAAAAGACTAATTATTTCTATGGACAAAAAAGTACTGCAATAAATCATTCCAACACAATGAGATATTGCACATACATCACACCAGTATTTTTCTCTTCACTGACATCCTGAAAAATATCAGGTTAAATTCAAGTTTGTAACTTTCCTCAAATTATTTCATTGACCTGACCATAAAAGATTGTGTGAAGTTTCTATATGAGGAGCTGAGATTGAATGAAAACTTGGAAAAAACTTAATCCTTTTCTAGAAGTACCCTTTGTGCTACTGTTGCAGGCAGGATATTTAATTCAATGGACCTATGGTCTGATTTATGGCATTTCTTTGAGGTCTCTTCCTCAGCCAGCAGTACTCTTTGATCTTATCAAATCTTCAGTCATAGGTCTTTCTGGAGGATCAGGCAGATTGTGAAATAATTGTAGAAGCTGGAAGCTTATCTCAGTCTGCTTTGCCTTCAGTGCTACAAGCAGAAGAGTACATTTCAGCCGAGCCTTATATTCTTTAAGGGCAGCATGTGCTTTATAGACATCTTTATTTCAAGAATAAAGATGTATCTAGTCTCACATAAGTGTTTCAAATGCTGACTAGTTAAAGCCATTTAGACAGTATGGGAAAGACGGTGTTATAGGAAAGGATAAAAAAAAATTATATCTCTTCAGCCTCTTTTTACAATATATCAGGATGGCTTTTTTCACTAGAAATTTTCTCCAGATACTGACATACTAGCTGCTTCCAAGAAAGATGCAATTAAAGGGTAGGATTTCTACCTAAAGTGAGCATAAAAGTAGATCTGAGATAAGCGTTAGGCACTTGAATGCCTATTTTTCCTTCAGAAATATGATGTGGAATTTGCGGCAATAGTCAGTAATGGGTGACATTTATTTTTTGAGCTGTATACTTATAAACACTACTCTTTAAAAGATACTACGTCATATTTCAAACATAAGCAGTATTAAAATGAGTGACTCCTGATAATCAGGAAATAAAAAAAAATGGTAAAATGAATATATTTACTTCATCTTGTTTTTCAGTAAATGAAATAATAAATTATAGATTGTGTGTGTATTCAAAAAAATATGGGTATATTTAAAAATATGTTCCTCTAAAGGTTTTTTAAAAATGTTTCAAGGGAAGCGTCTAATCTGTTCTCAAAACTAGAAGAAATATTTTTGCTTTGCTCTAATCAGCTCCTTGATTATGCAGTAGGAGTAGTCTATGACATAGTAGTTTCCTCGATTTTGTGCATGGTAGTAGGGGGGGAAATGGCTAAAATGTCTACAGTAAATATGTGATGCTACTTAAAAGATGTTAGGTCTTTGAAGCTTTGAAGCTAGTTGCTTCTCCAAGGCAGTCATATTACTCTACAGCAAGTAAATGGGACTATTTCTTCCCGATTCTACTGGACTGTTTTATTATGGATAAATGGGACCATTGGCGAATTTGACTCTGCAGTTCAGTAGAAAAAAAATTCTAAAGTTGTACAAAGTTTTAAAAAATCTCATTTTGCCAAGCAGTTGCAAAGATTGGTAAAATAAGCAATATGGAATGAAAGGTTTGGAGATGTCTGACTTAAAACAAGAGTTCGAAGACTATAACTTAAGTTTTGAAACTCACACTCAAACAGTATGTTGCATGGAGAGCTGGTTTGCATTATTTTTACTCTATCTCTGCTTAATGATATCTCATTGAAATTTATTGTAAGGTTGCAAAACCTGCCCAATATCTTTTAGCATATTATCTTGGCTTGATCCTAAATGCCTCTGCTTTATTCCAGGGACCCTTTCATCATTCTCTCAGGAGGCTTGTCATATGACACTGTAGGAAGAAGACCCTGTTTAACAGTTATGCATGGAAAAAGTACTGCTGTGCTAGAAATGGATTATTCGATTGTTGATTTCCTAACCCTCTGTGAAACACCATATCCAAATGGTATGCTCTGTGAAGATTTTTTTTCAGTACCTTAATTTCTTATCTCTGGAGTTTTATCCCATCAAAATATTCTTGACTATTTCCTTTCTGTTTTGTTTCTGGGAATAGGACTTCAGCAGCAACATCTGTTATCCCTATTTGTCTGAAGTATGATTTACTTCCGAAAGCATCATAATAGCATAGTTTATTATAAAGCCCTATTTTGCTTCTAGAAGGAAGCCAATTATGCACTACATGTTGTTTTCTTTTTAATCTGAAAAGCATGTGCAGACAAAAAGTAGCATTACAGCTTAAAACTCTAGTTACTACAGCAGATGTGTTCACCAGTACATATTTGAGTACATACGATCTTTCCAGTCAATGCTAAATCATGAAGAGTATTTGTGTATTATTTTTAACTTTTAGTGACTTTATTCATTCCAATACTTACATGACGTTCATCACTAACCTGTAATCTCTCTTCTACAGCAGGTGATTTTTTTATCATAGTTTAAGTAGTTGTCCCAGATGAATAGCATTATATTGCTGACGACTCCAATGTTTTTAGCTGTCAACTTCTATCAGAGTATATAAAACTGCTTAGCTTGGAATTTAAGGTCTGCCTGAAAGAGGGGAATATGCACTTCACAAACTGCTTAAAACTTCTTATTTTACTGTCAAGTCAGCTGTCTTTTAATCTATTTTGTAAGTGCTTAAACTTAAACCCCACTGAATATGAGGTAAAGAGTTTGGGGGTGGGAGGATGTTATTGTTGAGAAATTGGCTCTTTCTGTCATATAACGTGCTTGTACAAGTTATTCTACATGTTCCTCTTTCTGTTATTTGAGCTGTTGAAAATACTGAGTTAAAGAAATTAATTGGAGTATTCAGGAGGGTGAATGTATAAAATATCTTCAAAAACTGTAGTCATCTAAGTGGCTTTTTCTAATCTTAATTGCAATAGTGCAAAGACTGATTACTTTCTTGAGGCTATACATGCATGAGCTCCATTTACCAACTTTTTCTTCTTTTGTTTTCAGACTTTCAGGAACCATATGCTGTAGTTGTTCTCCTAGAAAAGGATTTAGTACTGATTGACCTTGCACAGAATGGGTAAGAATCTTGTGTAGTAATGGTTGGCTGTGGTGATCAGCCTGTTATTCTTCTCTATAGCTTTTTAATCTACCTTAATAACTCCCTGTCCAGAACATAAAAATTTTAATAATAAATATAAAATTTCATCAACTGAACTGAGAATCTTGATATATCAACTTTTCACAGCTTAATATGTCGCAGATGAGTAGAATATCGTGACTTTTTCCGGGCTTGATTGACTAACAGAAATTACTCATGGATCACTGCTGCTTTTTAAGTATAAGAGTTTATTTTGAAGTTAATTCCTTAGTACTATGAGGGGGAGCTTGCAGTTTTGGGGAAGGGAGCAGAGAGAAGAACTGATCAGATAAGCCAGGTCATTTTGGCTGTTGTCATTGCTTAAATATTTGCAGATATTATTGCCAAATAAATTGCTATCAGTATTGCTTAAAGTAACTCAATACTGGTGCAATAACTATCACAGACATAAAATTTGAACATCTACATTTGATAACATCTACTCCCTGGTTTACAGCTGTGGTAAGAGGTTGCTTAAAAGTAGTATCCTACTACAGTTTTTACAAGTAATACTTGCCTACCTTTTGAGTCTCTTGTTTCTTTGTCTATTGACAGTCCATACACTCTTAATAGGTGGTGATTAAAAATTCTGGATATTACAAATATTTTAGGAAGGGTTTTAAAATTAATATAGGTAGCAACAACTAAACATTAAGGGCTTAGGAGCAGAGGGACTCAGTAAGTTGTTGATAGTGTTCCTGATTAAAAATCTCTAATAGTCAATGAAAAAAAATCCTTGTGAAGAACATCATTGTAGGGCAAAACAAAACCCTGTAAATATATATTCTTAAAGTCAAGTGTATTATCTGAGGTGATACCTTAGATAATGAAGACTCTATGGAATTCAGAAGATCAGGTTTTGTCCTAATATCTCTCCAGATACTGAGCAATTTCATTTAGCTTTTCCAAGTGTTACCTGGCCATATGCTGTATCCAAAACTTGTTTCTGATATACCGATAGCATTAAGCTTCCAAAATCCATATTTAATTTGCAGTGCCTGAAATTTGAAGTTATATTAAGGCTTATTCTATTTCATGCTAAAAAAGTCTTTGGCAGTTGTGTTTCTAGAAGACTTATAATGGTCTTTGTTATGATTGACTTGCAAAGTATTAATTGTTTGACACCTGAAAAAGCAAAAAAATTAATACAAAAAAAAATCTACAGGCTTCCTTTTTCCTTGTGTTCTCGTATGGATTTGTTGTATTTTGTTAAAGTGAAGCCTAGTCTTCATTCAGTTTTAAAAGATTGTAGTAGCTTTCCAGATAGCTATGTATAAAATTCTTGGTATGCAGAAAGTTTTCATCTGTTCTTGCCAATTTTTCCTTTAGATGGCTTGAGAAGTTGTGTCTCTTTTCACCTCTCAAAAAAAGGGGGAATAAAAAGTGGGAAAAAACATACACATAGCATGCATTTGCCTCAAGATAAATGTTCTTCGAACACAGATACATTTACCTCTATCAGTATTATTGACTAAAGGCTCTGTCATTTTTCTGATGGAGGTGGTGGAGGAAAGCATATCTGTTTATGTTCTTTTAATTGGTAACTGCGTGTTGCTATCTGTAACTTTCAGAAAGAGATCTTGGAGTTGCAAGTAGACTTTGAAAAATGCTGGACAGCTTTCTGTCTCAGGATGGTGTACTAATACGAAGTGAGACAGGAGTCTTCTTGTCTTTCTGCCTGGAAGAAAAGACTGAAGACTTAGAAATAATTTCATAGCTCCACATTACTACAATTAGGACATGGTGACTTAATTTTTTCCACAGGCTGCTAAATTAGTAAGCTTTCAAAAATATAAAGCTATGGGGAATAGTGGTGTTCTAGAAATACTCTATAAATATAGAGTACAAACTTCTGATTCCATCTATCTTTATAGTGTACTAGCTGAGCGGTATAGTTGCATATTTGTTCATAGTCTAGTTTGATATGCATTTATTTTTCTCTGTACAAAAAGAATGCCAGCCTAGTCTTCAGTACTTTACTTGTGTTCTGCATTTTAAAAAAAGTTTTTCCTAGATTAACAGTCTTCCCCTTTCTTCCATTAAAGGTATCCTATATTTGAGAATCCCTATCCTTTGACTATACATGAATCTCCGGTTACCTGTTGTGAGTATTTTGCTGATTGTCCTGTGGACCTCATACCTGCACTATATTCAGTTGGTGCTCGACAGAAACGTCAAGGTTACAGTAAGAAGGTACAACATCTACTACATACGTATGTGTTTTAAAATACTGAGAATCAGCAACTCTAAATAACCTAAGTGACCATACTAAGACCACATCTCCATCTGACTCATCCTGTCATGTGTCAAGCCTAATAGTCATATTTTCCTGATGTGCTCCCATCAATTGTCATATCACTGAAAGCTAAAGCAATTCCTGGAACAGGAGTAGTGTTTATAGCCCTCGTTGGGTTTTTTTGGTGTTTTTTTTTTTCCCCCTCTGCAGTAGATATGTCTGATTTTTTTGAAGTCCTGTGGAATAATGGATTCTGCAGTATCTGCAGGAATTTCAATGGCTTAACTTTGCACTGTATGATATTTTCTTCCTCCATATTTTTGTTAATCTTCCAGGAATGGCCTATCAGTGGAGGCAACTGGGGTTTGATCACTCAGAGCTATCCAGAGATAATTATTACAGGGTAAGTGATACCATAGTGTAGTAATAATTTTCCTAGCTGATTAAGTAGAATTGAGAATAATTTGTTCCTCTTTTAGAACATTGTTTTGTATGAGTGGTTTGAATGATTATGAAATTAGGTTCACCAAACAAGTCCTTGGCATAATCTCCTTGAGGCATTACTGAGAGAGTAAGACAGAATGTGGTATTGTGATTATGTGTTTCTCTTATCTAAGTACTCTGGATCAAACTTACCTTACATTCTTTAATTTTTGGAAAATATTGAGTACTGTTTTAAACCACAAGAAGTCCATTAAGTAGTTATTGAGTTCAGTTCTCAAAGGGAAGCCAATTTTTTATCTCAAAAAGGATAACCAAATACTTTTGAGCTTGTTCCTTCTAATACTACTGTAAGGAACAACTTAATAAACAACATGTAATTTATTACTGTGCAGTGCATCACTGAAAGTGAGAGCACTACTAAAGGTTTTTTAGAAGAACCCATTAGCTCTGATGAGGATTGCTGTCACTTTATACTACACCTTGGAGAGAGTTTGAGAGACAGTCCTGAAAAAATATAGTCATCTGATTCTCAATTTCAAGGCTAAATAAACATGTTAGGTGACTCATTTACAGTGGGATACTGTATCTTTAGGCATCTTCTTTACAAGTGTTGCTCTTAATATAGGGCATATTTTCATAAGCAGCACATGGTAAGGTATGTCTCAGTATTTAAAGTGATAAATTAGTATTAGTACAGTGGAGTCATCAGTGAGTTAGCCTCCAAATGTTTTTCTAATCCTTTCCATCCGAAGTCATCGGAGCACATATTGGTAAAATGTCGGCTTCCAATAAATTGTGAAAATAAAGTGTCACTAAGAGTACTAATAAAAATAGAATGTTAACATTATACTTTCCAATCAGTAACAAAGAGGTCTAGCACTCCAACTAACCATTTTACCGTCTTATTAATTTTTTAATATTTCATAGGCATGCTGATGGGTCAATCAAGTTTTGGGATGCCTCAGCAAGTAAGTGTTTTCAGTAGAGTTTTTTTCCTGTGCAGTAGGAGTTTTCTAAACTGATTTCTTTATTGGAATGTAATTGCAAACTAGTCATTCTCGTGATTTCTTGCCTTCTATAGAGTCTGTAACTTCATAGAAAATTTTGATTTAAAATTAAATATAATTAACGTTATTTCTTAGGTGTTTCACTGTTTCTTACCACCTCAGAGTAAATGCACTGGTAGTCCAAGGGCCAGTTAATATGGAAAAATTCTAAAATGTTTTAGAAGCACCTTCAACCTTACTTTTGAGCGTGAAGATCCATGACAGGGAAATGCATTCCTTTTTAATACAATTGATTTTCAGTAAGTTATTTCTGTCTTTTTGGACAGGAGAGAGGCATGTGTTCAAGGCATCAGCTCTCCATAAATTATAGTATCTAAAAATGAGAATTGGAACCAGTAAAAATTTGTGCTACTAAAATGATTTATGCATTTGTGAAGAAAGGCAGGAGAAGAGTAAAATAAAGACACTTTTCTCTGGAACACTGAACAGGCCTGAAGAGTCTGATACTATTTTACGTTTCTTATCTTCAGTCAAAGGGTCAATTGCATCTGATGGCCTACACAGCTCACAGTGAGAAATGCAGTAAGAATTCAAAGTAGAAATGACTGCATAGAGTTAGATGTTTTAGTTGATCTAGTTCTGACTAACCTTACTCTTGGTACTTAAAAGCTGTTTAAAGCACTCTTAGAATTGTCATTAATTGTCTTCGAAAACTTGTGGAAAACTGATGAGATTCCAAAATGCTAAGGCATGTGTGGTTGTGGGAGGGAACAGATGCAATGTATATGTTAAAAAACTGGGAGGAGGACTATTTGGAGTGTAATAGATCTTTAATTTCAGTTTGGGGTGGGAGTGGAACCTGGGAGAGAGGGGAGAGAAGGGGGTTAGCCAAAACCAATTGATTCTGTGTGCTTAAAAGATCTATTCAGCATAGATCTGTCTAAGGAGATTCTCTTAAAGACACTTAGTTTCTTTCTAAAACAGATATATAAACTTATTAAGGGAGAAATTGCAAGTATCCTCTATCTTGATTTTAAAACAGTCTTAGAGGTCAACTAGGGCAATGTGGTTCAAGTAAAACCACTGAAATATGGAAGAGGAGAAAGGATGCTATAATTTAGGTTTTCCTGATGTTGTGATTAGTATTTATAGAAGTGATTTGGGCCATTGACTAGAGAATATGCCTATGAAGTTTGAAAACAGCATGAAGACAGTTGAAAGAAAATTTAATACAGAATTAGAATTACAGTTGAGAAGGATACTGTTCAAGAGGTAGCTATATCAAAGACAACTTACTTGACTATAATATGAATGATGTACACTCAGTACTTAGTTTCTGGGGAAAAAAAAATTGGACATCTCACAAATTTCAGTCTGTGTTACATATAAAAAAATAATCACTGGGATAAGGAAGTGGGTATGTCTGTAAAACCAACATGGAATAATTCACTATTTAAAGCTGTGGAAAGGCCTCACTAAAACAGTTCTGGGAAACCTGTTATCAACAAAAATGTGGACTGATCAAAGGGCAGCACTTTTGAATGATCAGACAAAATAATACGTAAATTGGAGGAACTGGGGCTGTTATGTATGAGAGCACAGGTGAGAGGCCATGGATTTGAAATACTGTGGAAAGAAAGAAAAGGAGCTTAACTTCCTCTACCATAGATATGATTAAGTTGTAGATATGGCATATGTAACAAAATGTTGCTATAATGAGATCCTGAAGTACAGTAAAGCCTTGAGAAGCTGAGAAGGCTTAGTTTATAACTGCAGCTTAGTATATATGTCTCAGGATAAATATTGGGGTATTTTTTTATACTAACTGATCCTGTATTGATCAAGTGGTGCACTGCATGTACAGAGGCAACACAGATATTCATTGCTTCTACTCTGCCCTCTTTTGCTGAACATAATAGCTTTCTCTATGAAGACAAGTTAATAAGAATTGAGAAGAAAAAAAATCTGTTCAGATCAAAACTAATTTTTCTCTTTTGCTTTGTTCCTAGTAACGCTGCAAGTACTCTATAAGTTAAAAACAGCCAAAGTATTTGAAAAATCACGGAATAAAGATGACAGGCCAAACACAGACATAGTAGATGAAGATCCATATGCTATTCAGATCATCTCGTGGTGTCCAGAAAGTAGAATGCTGTGCATAGCTGGAGTTTCTGCACATGTCATTATTTACAGGTTCAGCAAGCAGGAAGTGACAACAGAAGTCATTCCGGTAATTAGTTATGACCATTTTTTAACTTTGTAGGATTTAGCTATAAGAAGACTTTTCTAGCAATTTACTGCTTTGCTATCTTTTGTCTTATTAGTGAAATGGACAAAAACAGTTGCCTCAAAACAAAGAGGTGTGGTTTTTTGGAGAAAAAATGATTATTTACTTTTGTTGAATTTTGTAATTATTGCACGCCAAGATACTGGTTTTCAGCTTTTGCAGCCAATAATAGTGCTTTGATCTATCTATCAAAACAAGCAGTTGATCAAAACTTCGCTGTATCAAAGTTAAAATGATATCAGAAGTGAATGAGCTGTGGAGTTGAAGAATTTCAAAGCTTTTAGGGAGTTGATTCCTTTTCCTCTTGATTCCTAATAGTTACCATCTGTCCTGTCAAAACTGCAGTGTGCAGAGGAAGAAGAGTACAAGTGAGCCAAACATTCCCTGAAGTCTGTTTAAGGACTTTGGTGTGTCACTATTTTATTCTATGTAATGTACAATGATCCTATTACAAGAGTTTGAGAAGTCCTTTGTTAGATCAGACACACATACAAATTTATCTATTTGAATGTATGGGCTAGAAGCTCATATTTAATTCTAAAATATTGTATGTTCTAAGTTAAGTGTTAATTGTAATGTAGTTGGTTTTTCCTCCCACCTCCTGCCTGTGACACACACACACATAAACCCCATCCCCTTCCTATTCTGTTCCCTTTGGATAAGTCTTACTTTAAAGACCTGAGGCATGGGGGGTGGATTTTCTTCACCCGTCATGGGGTGTTTACTTGTGTACAAGTACATACCCTTCTGAGGGAATAGTTTTTTCTAAACAATTTTTCTGAATCAGTCCCTAGCAAATTATTCTTCAGTACTAGGGAAGTTTTAAAAATACTATATATTCCTTGTTTCAGTCCATGAATTAAGTTCTCCTTTGCAGATGATGAGAATCAGACAGTGGAAAAGTTTCATTTCATTGCACTGCAATTAATACTAATATTGCTACAGAGCCAGTAGAAGAAAATCCGAAGTCCTGATGAACTTGCCATTGTTTAAAATGTAGGAGCTAGTTGAGCACATCAAATATTGAACTAAGTCCCATGTGTACAGTGTTGCATCAGTATGAAGGGTAGCTGTCTATGTGCCTTTAGCTCTCAGTTTTACCATTCCAGAATTACATAAACCAATTCATCTTCGTAACTGAGAATGTATGTCAGCAGAATGATAATTAAATCAGGTTTCTATCCAGTATTTAATTTCTTTCAATATTAAGATGCGAACTTTTAAAAACTAGGAAGAATACCAGACTTTCAAGTTTCAGTAATCTTCAGATATTCAGTCTGTAGTAGTTAGTACGACTCTGTTTCTGAAGACTACATATGTATTTAGGATGCACTGTTTATTAACCTACTGTTACCTTTTAAAAGATGAAAATGTGCTGGATGTCACTTATCACTACAATCTTCTGTTGCACTTCATTTATTTCATATCCAGTTTTTTTGAAAGGCAGACTTTACTGATTTTTTTTTTTTTTTTTTTAATTCACAGATGCTGGAAGTACGTCTGCTATATGAAATAAATGATATTGAAACTCCAGATGGTGAGCAGGTGCCACCTTCATCAACTCCGGGCACAAGTTCCAATCCTCAATCCATTGTTCCCCAGTCTCACCCATCCACTAGTAGCAGTTCATCTGATGGACTTCGTGATAATGTCCCATGTTTAAAGTAAGTATATTCTGTTACACGAAAATATGTCATTAGAATACATGTACTTTGATATTATTACAGGTATGTAATTCCTGGTGAGAATGTTCTATTTTTTAGAGCAACATTTTCCGAGTATCTAAAAGTTGAGCTCTGTTTTAAGAAATGAATATTGCTGTCTTAATATCTTTAAACTTCATAAGCTGATTTAGTAAAAATTTGAAAATCCTTATATTATGATTTAGGAAAATTTGGCATAGATGTTAGTTCTTTAGAGCAAACATTTTTCAATAGCGGCAATTTAGTCACTTTGTCTTATTGTCCACTGAAATGAATAGGAAACTTGATGTTTTGTGGCCGAATACATTTCATCTGTAGGTTTTAGAGCTAAATCAAAAGTGGTGAAAATTCTTAGAAATAGCTAGCTGAGAGGTAACTCTTTAGGCTTATAAATATACTTCTTTTTTGAAAACTCTCTAAGAGAACTACTTGATATTTTGGAAAGAGAATTAAATAAATGTCCCATTATCAAGGATCTTCACTTTGCATGATGCCTCCTAGTGCTTGCAGTGTAGATCTTTGACCAGTTTTTTGATCTTTTTAAATTGGGAGTTTTTTCTATAACCTTCTTTGTGTGAGCTTTTACTCATTTGAGAAATAAAAATTAAAAGAAGACAATCTTTTTTTTACTCTTCTACAAGAGTGCATTATGAGACCGTTGGGCCATCACTTTTTCTAGCAGAATGTATATATCTTACTGATATAAAGTTAAGTATGTACTTTCTGTTTTCAGAAGTTTTAAGGTCCCAGCTTGGATTTTAATTCTTTGAGTGTGTCAATCTAGAAAATAACTAATTCTGATGTGGTTGCTTTATCTGAGTGAGGATTTTCAATTGCATTGATTGTACTGAGTTTTAGTGGTGTATTTCTAAAGAAAACTCAAGTAGAAAAAATGGAAAATTCTGAATTTTTGTAAAATATCGACAAACCAAAATATGCATTAGTGAGGATGAATGGGTAAAATAAGAATTCGGGAAACAGAAGAATATAAGTTCTGTGTAACTTTTTTCACCTAATGCTTTCTGTGGAACATGCACAAGTTTGTTCATCAGCATGCAAACAAAATCTTTCCAGGAGCTTCAGTTCCCCCAGTCCCAGATTCATTACATACAACTGGTGTACCATTACAGTAATTTACTTGTTTTCGTTTGCTTTCTGCCATGTCATCAGCTTTTTTTATCATTTATCTCAATACATTGTGCTTCTGTTTCCCTTTTCAGTATGCTTATTCCACATGCAACCCTCACCCCTTTCCGTTCTCTAAATCAGAAGTCTTCCAGGAACTCTGGAAAAAAAAACGCATAACACATTTTTGGATGCTGACTGAGCACCTTTTTCTATTCAAGGCAATACAGCATAATAGCTCTGTTATACCTTCCTCTGAAGATGGGAAAAATGAAGTATTTGTGATCACTGTTCTATTAATTTTCAATTAGGTAGTGAATCAAAGGGACCCCTAAAAATGTGAATTAACAAATTTCAATGTGGATTTTTCTTCTGATTGCTTTCATGTGGTTTTGATAATATTTTTTACAGTTTTCCAACTTTCTCAAGTCCAATGTGGTATAGAAATTAATGAACTCTGAACCCCTAAGTTAAAAATGGAGACTATGGAGGGAAATAAAAAGACACCATGTTTTGTTTATTTTGCAGAGTTAAAAATTCCCCTCTCAAGCAGTCTCCAGGCTACCAAACTGAGCTAGTTATCCAGCTAGTGTGGGTGAGTGGAGAACCTCCTCAACAGATAACCAGCTTAGCAGTCAACTCAGCATATGGCCTGTAAGTATATTCTACACAGTTTTTTCATTATTCTGTCAAAGGAGTTTAAAATTATCCATTAAAATTAAGTCTTTACGTGTGTTCACATGAGCTGCACAGCAACACAGAGAGGTATTCAGTCTCTTGTGGTCAGGAGATAATTCCTTTTGGGTCCTGGCAGATCCTGATGATGCTAGCAGCAGAAACAAGTCATCGTCACTCTTTCTCACCTGGCACTGTACAACCATGAATAAGTGTCATTTAAGGCTCTGTCAGATAGGTTGGCAAGTACAATGACAATTGTACTGCTCAGTGCTGTGTTTTTACAACAGAACAATCAAGCAATACTGCACTCTAAAATAGTAATTTATAGATATTTTCAATCTAGGATAAGTCATAAAAACTAGGAAGTCTTCAAATGCTGAACAGCAAAAAATATTTATGTGAAAATTTACCAACCTTTAATTAGCATTGTCTTTCTTTCCACTTCTCTTTTTCCAGAGTAGTTTTTGGAAACTGTAATGGTATTGCCATGGTTGATTACCTCCAGAAGACAGTGCTCTTGAATCTAGGCACTATTGAACTGTATGGCTCCAATGATCCTTATCGCAGGGAGCCACGATCTCCCCGAAAAACTCGGCAACCATCTGGAGGTGAGTAACCCCAAACATGTTTTAAGCTCAGAAGAAAGGCACAGTTGGTCATCTAGTCTTACAAACATACTTTTCTGTCCTGCAGTTACATTCTTTCTCCTTGATCTGTTCCTATTATCACTATTGCAAGTTTGTTAAATCATGTTTCCTTAAAAATTGTTGCTGAGGGGAATCTAGTGATGCTTGATATCATTATTTATTTTTTCAGTGTAATGTTTAAGAAAACGTAAACTGGAAAATACTATGTGTAAGTAGATATAAGTATGTATGTTGGATTTATGCAGTTTTTAAGAATTTAACTTATAACTCAGCATGGGGAAGTACTTGATATTTCTGATAATGCTAGTACCCATATCATGGTTGTATAAACCCATTAATGTTTGCCGATAGCCAGTGTGTTTGCTGGGATCTTTGGCTTCCTGTTTTAGACTTTGAATAGGAATGTCCCTGATAAGCTAAAGCATGTTATATTGTTTATGCTGTTATGTTATGCTTGAGAGGAAGCCAAATAAACTTCCACGTACAAACTGGTAAAATTAAATAAATCTTTGAGAAAAAAAAAAGTAATTTAAAAATATGCTGAAGAGTGTGGTTTTTCAACTGAGGAGGAAAGTGGCTTTTCAGTCAAAATGTAAAAGTTTTTTGAAACCAAAGGGAAAATATAATATTTTTAAATTTTCTTCTCCCTGATATGTTATGGGTACTCCTAAGTGATTTTAGGAAAACAGCTGAAGACAGAACGATAAACAGTGTCATTGCTACCCCAAATGATTTTTTTTTTGATAGGAAATAAACTGTTAAAAAAACCCTTCTTCATGGGCTAGTGTTGATTTCTTTGAGAGATCCAGAGTAAAGTTCTCTTAAATTCTTTAGATTGTGTTTTATTCAAATGGAAATATCTTGGATGTATTTTAGCAAATGTTGGTTTCAAAAAGATCCAGTTAACACCAGTCATCTTATTTCAACTGAGGAAACTTATCCAAAAATCATTAATACAGAACAGAGTGTAAGCAGTTTCTATCCTGTCAGATAAAATATTTTCTTCTATGAACTGAAAAAAAAAATTACTTTGAGAAAAAGAAATATCTTTTCTGGTTGACTGTTTTAACTTGTCTTGGGAGTAAAGGGCTTAAATTCTCCCTCATGCACTTAGATTATAAACTGCCTTCTGGAGTGCTAAACATCACTTGCCTTTGTTTTCTTAGCTTTTGTTATTTTAGTGTATTGGATCCACGTGACTGTTTCAACTGTGTCTCTAAGATGTTCACGATTGAAGTCCTTTTTGTTCATGAAGCTGTTACATGAAGTCATGTTTTTTTCATCTTAACTTCTAATACTAACAATCTGCATGGCAAAAGCATTTTAAAAACCTGGTTATGCAAGTTATTTGGCTGGCTTTTCTGTCTCAAATGTACTGTTAGTGTCTCCGTCTTTCCTTTTCTCATTGCTTCATAAAGGTATGCTGACTGTGGCTTCTTGCATGTGCGGCCTTTCTAACTTATATTCAGAGTCTGTGAAAAAGCTTCGCACCTCTTATATAAGTAAGTCATCTCATGGCATTCAAATATTTTTGAACATCTGAATTTGATTTTTTTGATTTGTTCACTCACCATAACTATTTTTCTTAGTCCATTTTAAGTAATTGTTTTACTTTTGGAAACTGATTTTAATCCATCACGCATCTATTGTATTTCTTGTTCGTGATATCTTTAAAAGAAACTTGAAGAAAAAAGCAACCGTGATAGTCTCTGTATTTTGTATTTTTAAAGAAATAAATATCAAAATCAAAAGGAGATCCTACTTCAAAAGTTACTGATGTTTACAGACCTAAGATCTTAGGAATTTAGTGTTCTTTTACTATAAGCTTCTCTTGCTTGGTTCCCTTTCTGGCAGAAGTTTCAGAACTCTAAAGTTAGACTATTAGTAGTAGTGATAGTAATAAACACTGTGATAAACAGTGATTTTTCTACTACAAATGAGGATTTACTTCCACAAAGATGTTTTTATTAAGGATTAAGAGTGGAGGTGTTCGTGTATTGCACAAGCCTGTACAGAACCTTCCAAGCAGTTTTGAAGTTCAGGTATCTGTGTAAGGGAGGTAGCCCATCAGAACCATGATTTACCTGAGAGATTCTCTGACTTACAACATCATTTACAGCATCCAAGAAATTGGAGAATGTAAAGCTTATTTTTTCAAAGCATAACATTGTTGCTTTCCATAGGATGCCACTTTTTTCCAGCCCTTGGCAGAGGTAGGTAATCTCACCCCATTTTTTAATGAAGTCGAGTAGAATAAAACTAAGCTACAGGAAGACTGAACTGGAGTTTAAAAAACAAACAAACAAATCAAAACCAAAATCAAATAAAACCCCCTAACACTTGATACTGTCATTCAGTTCATAGTTCTGCCATTTTTTCCCCGAACAAGAAAAAGGAAATACATCTCAGAGGGTAGTCTTAATAGCCAAAACCTGCTTTCTCTATAGTCTTTAATCCTCTGCTGCCAAGGCAGAAAGGGAACTAGGCATAAAAGAAATGCCTTCACCTTAAGATGATACAGAACTGAAAAACAGGATCTGGCACTGATTGATTATTGTTTTGAAGAAAAGCAAAAGGTGGGTAGAAATCCCAAAACTAGTTTCTGAAACCAAATATTGTAAAGCTGAATTCTTTTGGACTATTTTATTTAGGAATAAGTTGAAAAAGGTTTTGTACAGAAGAGTTAATTTCTTAATCATGTAGTTCTATTTCTGTTTACCATCCTGACAATATCTTGGTTAGCTGGAGCTACGTTCATTTTAAAACCTGAAAATAATTTCCCTTTCATTTAAGATTTCTCATTATTTGTAGTTCTTTCAATGTATATGTTGCCCAGACTTCGATAATTTAAATAATAAAGTGTTATTGCTGTGTAATTTTCCACAAAGAATAAGTCTTAGTATTTAAGCACTACGCTTTGATTTGCTTATGGGATTGGAACTATATGAGATAGTCAGAACACTTTCAGATTTGCATTCTCCCTTTCTTGGACGCTAGTATCTGCATTTTCAAAAATACTAGGAACTTATGCTTCCTTGGTTTTATTTTGAAAAATATGCCTTCATTGTATTTTTTATCTTGAAAACATTTGTATTTTATTATTTCAAAAGTAATTCTTCTATGAATAAGAAATTTTCACACCTTTACAACATTAATAATCTTCAGGGAGTATTAGTACTTAATATCTAAATTCTCTGAGGAAAAAGTGCTTAGGTAAGTAATGTAATGTAGTAGTTTTAGAAAATTCCTGTATTTAACTGTATTTAAGAAAAAAATCATACTAGCCTAAATATGCATTCAGACAAGTTCTTAATTAGTTACACTAAATTCACATTCAGACAGCATGCAACAGAGCAGAATATATTGTACATAGTATCACAAAATTGGCTGAACTGAAAAATTGTTTCCATATGAGGGCAGGAAGGGAGTAGGAAAACATCATTCTCTATTGCTCAACCACTTCCAAAAAATGCAGGAAGGATTGGTCCTTCCTCATTAGGAACCCCGATATTCTATATGTTTCAACATAGAATGTCAATTCAATACATTACCAGTATCTGCTAACATATTTACAATTTAGTAAATGGCATGTCCTTAATCAACCAATTGAAAATTTACAAAGGTGTTTTTTAAAAAAAATTCATATAGTAAGAGTTACATATCTTCTAAAATATGAATGGAAATGCAAGATTTTTCCCTTCATTTATGTTGCAAGAATATGATGTATGTTTCTGTCATCTTATTTTTTCTACTCAGAAAAGAAATTCAGATTCCCGTCTTAAAGCAGCATCTATTTAGAGACAAGGCTCTCTACACTAGCTAGACTGTAAACTGTCATTTCAGGCTAGCTCTACAGATACAAGCTCCCAGTTGGGATCGTGTTTTGGAATTTATCAGTGATTCATACCAGGTATACTACTCACATGTTTTGGGTGGCAATTTATAGTTTGTGAAGCATGCAGTATATGTGTTTTGTTAAGGCCTGCTAGACAGTGTCATCAGGTACTTGTCAAGCTTAAAAACAAAATCAACTTTTGCCTTCAGACTGTAACAGTAAGCGAAAGGTGGAAATCAACTTTGGCCATGTGCCAAAAGACATGAAATGTGTAAGTAAAAGCTTTACAGTGTGATGAAAACTCTATATACTCTAATCACAATGGGGGCTTACACCAAGACCTTTGCTTGATGTACTGTTTGCTAAATATGACAGGAGCCATCAAGTCAATACTGATACCAAATGATGAGACAAGTCATAATTTCATGATGAAACACCAAAACTTAGCTGTTATTTTAGCTTGCTTAGTTACTTAAGTTCATATAGGACACCAGTTTTAACTCTTTTGCAAGTAACTGTTGGTAGGGATTGCAAGATTTTATGTGACTTTTTGATTAGTACAATGTAATACAACTCTTTATAAGTTAGCATTTCTTAGTTCTACCGGAGACATTTTAGCTTTCTGACAAAATTGAAGCAGTTCTTGCATGCATGTGACTTTTCATAATTTTTATTGTGTATCAAAAAGCCTTCTTTTGAATATAAGCTATGAGGTATTCAGAACTGGGATTGAGTCAAACTGGAAGAAAATACATGCCTAGAACTCTTCTGGGGTTGCTTGGCCATGCTGTTTTCCCTATCCTTTTTCATGGACTATTTGAATTTTAACTTGAATGTCACAAGACCAACATCAGCTGTGACTGACATCAGCCAAGGCAAGAACTATACCAGAAAGTTTGATTGTTGGGTTTGGGGAGTTTTTTGACTCTGTTTTTCAGTTTAATTGTTTTTAATTCTAAATTTTACATCTTCATATCAATCTAGTTTTAGTTGTAATTTTTAATTAGGCTGATTTCCAATCAAGCTGTAGGTTCTTCAGATATGTCTGTCTAAAGCCTATGCAAAAAACTGACAAAAGCCTCATGAAACTTACTTTATGCATTAATTAATTTCAGCTGTAATTCTAGGGAGTTTTTTAATGCAACATGATAATGGTGCATTACAATGTCTTTTACATTTGATTTTCATTTTTTTTCCAATTTGGAGGGTTTTCAAATTTCTAAAAGCTTTTTAGAAAGTCACTTAGATATACACCTTGATGTTATAGGAAGTTATAGTCTTTGCAGTTCTGAAATGGAAACTCCTGGATCGATTTGCTTGGGTAATTCATAGCAATTTGCATGTATGTTACAAGCCCAAAACCAGAGAACTTTTCCAGGAGAGTTGTGTTGCTGCCAGAGCTTCTCTCAGGGTACCTGGGGTTATAAAATGAACAGCAATAGAGATTGACATGCTAGTTTCTTCCTGTTGGTCATAGACAGACCCTCCTAGTTCACAACTTAACTCAGATCATTCTTGTTATTCTCTGCTTAGTTTTAATTACTAGCATAGTCATAGGTAAAATTACTTTTCATCTCTTCCTGTTCGTTTTCTAGATGGCTGTGATTAGATTTCCAAGGTTTACATGCCATAATGATTACCATAATGCACGCTTACACTTACTATTCATTAAGATGTATATTAATCAAATTATAGCCTCAAGACTTCCTACAAAGAAATCAAGTGTGCAGGTGTATAACTTCATTCTTGGCTAAAGACTATTCCTGTCAATTCATGAGTTTCCATAAGACAAACAGTGCAAGAAGTTAAACTCTTCCTTTGAAGTTAAACAATTGATATTTACAGAAAAGAGGAAATTGAGTTCCTGAACTGTGTGTTTGGATTTGTTGGGTTTGGCTCCTGAAGGAGCAACTACTTCTAAGAGCACAGTACAGGTTTATCCTCCCAGCACTGCTACTATCTAAAATTTGTATTGCTTGTTGTGAGAGCAACATCAGGATTTTTGAAAAAGCTTTTTACACAATCCTGTCTAGTTCAAAATATTTAGACTCCCATGCCTGTTTAAAACTTTGGTGCTCTCAGAGGTCACATGATATTTAGAGAGTATGTACCATGATTATCCCATAGGGTTCATCAATTTACTGACAGATAAATAACAAATAAATTGCTTTTTTCTTTCTCCTGTGTAGTGGAAAGACATAGCTTTCACCTGGAATTTCACTTCACTTTTTAGAATTTAAATTGGTTCCAGGACTCTCAAGTGTAGGGTTAACAAAGCCTTAAGGTCATTTGACAACAATTCTAGTCATTGAGTTTTGAGGTTTAAGCTGTACATGTTTTTAGTAATATTAAAAAGACTATTTTTGATAAATGAAACTGTTAAAGCAACATACTTTCAATGCATTCCAGATTGATATGGTATTTCAGGAGAACTTTTTTCCCTTAAGACTATAAAATTCTCATTTAGTGTTTGGAAATTTTAGAGCTTTGATAGAGTAGAGCTGTTCTTATATTTTCTGTTTCTTCACAGATGCACTTGTGAATGCGTAGTGTACAGCTGTATAGACAGGCTTTCCATGTGATGCCTTTGTTGTCTTAGCCCTTACCATTACACTTCTCAAACTTTTTGACTACTGGAAATATTTCTGTGCATGCAAAAACCTTTAATTTTAACAAATATTTCTTAACTATTACTATTCAATATTACATGCCTTTTTGCCTTAGTATCACATCATGAAATTTCTCTAGGAAAACTTCATGATATAAACCTGAAGACACATTACTAACCTTAAAATATCAATGAAATTCACTTTTCTGAATTGTGGACAGGCTGGAAGCAATTTTGTGTCAAAAAGGAAAATAGAAAAATTCCTTATGTACTTCTGATTTGTGCTATGGAATAATGCTTGGAGGCTTACGAGGCAACTTACATCTTTGGCATCTGATTGTGGACTACTAGACTTTGTATCCTTCACTGGACTGAAAGGAATTAGTTTTTAGATGTTAACATACTGCAGTTATTCAAATTGATCAAATTTGATGATGTAAGAATTCTATTGAAATTCCTCCATACCAGGAAGAACACCTTTGTAAGCACCCTAACATCTGAATTCTGTAAGTGACATCAATAAGAAGTTTTTCTGGAAAATGAACTCGGCAATGCAAATTGGCAAATACAAAGCATATCGCTGTATGAATGAGAAAGTAGTTTGAAAAAAGGCACTGTAGTTTAACACATCATGTGTTTGTAATCTTCAAGATCCTCTTTAGTCTGATTTTTCTTTTGCAATTACATTTTTAATATAACTGATTTTTTCAAAACAAATTATGAGTGTACTTAATATATATTTATAGCGTGTAAATAATTAACTATTCTGATAAGTCTGTCTTGCTGAATATATAGTGGTTTCCACTGAAATTTAATGAGGGAGTGTATTTTGTTAGTAGGAAGACGTGACTCTACAGTCACTGTGGGTAGTGTCAAAAATAAAATATAACAGAAATTCTATCACAACTGACTTGTTTGTATCTAATAAGAAATGAAGTTCCTAACTGCAGTAGAAGTAAGAATAAAATAGCGGCTGTATTTATAATACTCTGGCTTTGTGTTTCAGCAGGTCTTTGTGATATTAATGAAGGTACAGTGGTGCCAGAAGACCGGTGCAAGTCGCCAACATCAGGTAATCATAACTTTCTCTGATCTTCAGCTTCTGATTTTCCTATGCATGAAGTCAACATTTACTAGTTAAGTAATTATATAAAACCTGTTGTCCTCTCACAAATTCTTTGAGCTGTCATGAATTTTGCTGTGTTGCACAACTGCATTTTTAAAACAAGGCTGATATAAGAGACGCAATAGGAATATGTCATAAAGATGAGTGAAGAGAGATATAAGCTGAAATATTTATGCCTCAGGGAACATACTGCACAATGGAATTTTGAAGCATTGACAAGATATCCACAAATTCCTGTACTAGTTCATGTGATTGTGTTTCATAGTCCTCAAAAGCGGTAAAGATTATTTCTGATCAAGTTTACTTCTGCTTTCTCATAAGTGGCAAATTCTGTTTTTCTTTGGAATCAGAGGTCTTCAGAATCTGGCATCCTAAACAAGGAGTTGTTTGGGTTTTTTCAATTGTAACTGCTGTATGTGAATATTTTAAATTATATTTTAAAGATTTAACATTTTATTTCATATTGGCTAGTTGAGGCTATAGCCATGTAAATATTTAAAAGTGTATGTAGTATTAGAGGTGTATATTTTTTGTAGTAGCTAAAAATTGTTGCTTATCTTCACTTATTACTCTGAGAACTTCTAAAGATGTCATTTTGTTTCATTCAAAACTACTCAGAGGAAAGGACTCAAGGTTTAAATCAAGTATGTATGGTAGTATGTGCAATGTAGTGCAAAATGCTAATCAAGATAGGAATCTAAAGATAGATTCCTTTTCTATTGTAGCCTGTATCTTTCAAAGCCAAGTTGAAAGCATAACAAAACAAAATATTATGTTTGTAGCTCTAGTAGAAATTTTAACAAATTTTAATTTCTAATTTGACAACTGCTGTCTTTTGATGTTAATTTTAAATTGTGCAAAACTCACCTCTAGATCAATCAATGTCGTTTTTGCTTTTGCTAGCACTTTCTAAGAGTAAATTGAATTTATTTACAATTAAAGCAAAAATTGGATGGGTACTTCAATTAAAAGTCTTAACTGAAGATGTGATTTTGTGACAAACCTCTGTAATGCTAAGTACTGGCATGCTGAAGTTGTCAGCTTTAGCATCATTTACAGTGGAAGCATTTTTTGTGGTGTTTAGAATCAAGTGCATCTTTCCTATTTCATTTTTGAATATCAAGGCTGATGTCTGTAAACAGTTTGCTGTGCAGTGCTGCAGTTGCAGTAAATCCCTTTGTCAAGTTTGAGAATAGTTATCAATCTCACGAAGATATTTGAATTTGACCCACTTTAAAAGTCCAGGCTAAGTGTGGTTTCTGGTAGACTGCTATAAAATGTGTGCAATGAAGAGCTAATGAGTTGTAAACCCTAATGTGTATCCTTTTTTCCCCCCTTGCTCCAGCATCACCCAAATAGCAGCCCCAACTGCTTCCAACTTGTACTGCTTAAACGTAACAAACATCCTGTGTAATATGAATTAGAGGGTTTCTTTCATAATTTGGAATTCAAGTAGAGGAAACCTTAATTCACCATTTCCACTTGCAATGAAGGCAAGTCCAAAGATGAAAATTAAGGAAACCTCTAAATTTAACAATTTGCTTCCCCTCCTCTGTTTACCCTCTCCCTCCTGTCTGACTTGTGTGAACCATAGTAGGTTAAAATACTAATGAAATTTGGATGTTTCTTTAAGAGCATCAAATAAGGAGACAGTTTAGAATAGGTGAATTCAAATGTCCTGAAAGGACACAAAATCAGAGGGAAATTTCCAATCCTGTAGAGGTAAAAACGAGTCTCCAATTTGGGTTGACTTTCTGAGAACATTATTTTGAACTTAGTTCGTTTTAGAATAAAACCTGGAAGTTTGGAGAGCTGAGGATTCTGTGAAAAGATATATAATTTATGATGTGTACACGCACAATACTACGGATAAATAAATCTAAAGTACCAGAACCAGTGAAAGGATAAAAGATGGAGGGTGAATGTAACTCTTGCATTCTCATGTAAAGTAGAATCTTGAAGTAGTGAGGCTGGACTGTGCCTTGCTTCCCTCCATTCTGTCCTCTGCTCCCAGCTCTCAGTGAATGAGATGAAGGTCATGGTAGACTTCTCAATTTTTCCTTTGAAAAAACCTTGGAGGCACCTCCTGATACAGAAATAATTTGAGGTTTGTGAAAGGAGAACTGCAGTTTCTTAGGTTTGGTTTAAGTTTTATTTCACTTCTTTTCGCAAGGCTGGAAAGAAGCTTGAAAATGCCATCTAATTTTCAGAGGTAAGAGAGGACATTTTTGAGAAATTTGTTGCCAAATGTTGGTGAGCTTGTGAAGCAGGATAGAGGCAAGATTTAAGTAAATTTTTTCCAGTCTAGACGCTCTCTAGTTAAAAGGAAAATAGAGAAGCACAAAATGTTTGCATGTTCCTAGCTTTAAAACTGGAGGATGAGATTGGCAATTGAGTCCCTTATTGGCTTTGATTGTTACAATGGGATCTGTAAAAGAGACTAGTCTCTGTTTGGACTGAAGTCTACATTTGCTCAAATGATCTAAATCTTCCACCTTTCCATGTCCAGGTAAAGAGAAGCAGAAGCTAACTTCCATTAGACTTCCTCCAGTGGGTGGCTATATAGTTGAGAGGACTGTGAAAGGGCCCATCTGCCTATGCAAGTTAAGACAATATCCCACAGTTTCAGTAACATAGAACTGTATAAATACTGTGAAAATGTCTCCTGCTTTTTCTATAAAAGTCAAACAGTAATAGACCTAGACCTGTAAATCATTATATAGCATTGTAAACTGACAAGATTTTGTCTTCAGGAGTGCCAAAATGCTTGTGTTTTGTTCTTATTTTACACTTCTGCAGCGTAAAATCCAATTAAATTTGGATATTTTTAGTTGAATGATGTTCTACTTTCCTGACAATGTTTTAATTTCATGACAACAGTAAGCCTGAAGCTACCACCACGAGTTTTTCAGGGTTAGGGATACAGAAGAATCCCAGGTGGTAGGATTGGCTCGGAGTTGTCTGCAGAATAGTTGAAGAACTGTGGTTCAGCCGTGACTTTACTGCATTGAAGAAAAGACAAACAAAGAAACAGCTGTATAGCACTTGAGTTTGTTACAGCAGTGTTTTGTGAATCATAATTTAGGTTAGTCTTTGTGTCTGGAGCAATGATTAGTATGTATATTTAGTTATTCAATATAAACATTTTTTCAGTGAGGGAAATATTTCTAGCAATAAAGTTGCTGCAATGTGCAGTGTTGTACTTGCATGATAATTTCTTCATTAATCCTGATATGGCAGAATTCTTGTCATACAAAAATAATTTGTACTGTATAATATCTAGTACAGCAACAGAGAATACCAGTATCAGTATTTGATATTTTAATACCTCTTTGTTTCTTCGTTAAACTCAAAGCTTGTATTAATACATTGATTTTGTCATATATCCACTTCATTCATGACAAATGTGTATCCATTTCATTCTGTCTCCACTTGTAGGTTCTGGTTCACCAAACAATTCTGATGATGAACAAAAAATGAATAATTTTATAGAAAAGGGTACAGTATTTTTCTTTTCTCTAGTCTTGTTTTTTCTTCAGTTCATCTTTTGATACACTTAGATTGATCTTTTTATTAAAATATTATTTGCAGTGAAGACCAAAAGCAGAAAGTTTTCCAAGATGGTAACCAATGACATAGGTAGGAACTAGAAAAATTCTGCTCTTTCTAATCCAACGCCTTACTCTGTGCAATACTAACCCAGCAAAAAAAAAAAAA
>VZRE01002042.1:194751-211775 GCA_013396775.1 Cephalopterus ornatus
AAAAAAAAAAAAAAAAAAAAAAAAAGGCAAATGAACAGTCAAATTTGAATGCATTAAGTTATTAATTTTTCATTCTTTATGCTAAGTGGTAATTTCTATGGGCTGCTTCTGTACTAAATACACTGGGCACAATAAATTTTAAAAGAATCAGTGGTATTGGTGGTTGAAATTCTCTGATTTTACAGTTGCACTTCTCTACTTTTCCAGATGGGTGAAATTCTAATACATAGTAAGAGTTCAGTCTATGCAAGTCACAACATTATTCCACTGCTTTTGCGAGAGTCTTTGAGAACATGTGGCTGATATAATTTCTTTTTTATATGTTGTATTCATAGCCATATGGTCAGATTTCTATATGACTGTGATCAAGAAAGATCTAGTATTGTGGTTTCATTTATTCATCTGGAAGAAGACTTTGTCGTATATATAAGTATACCCCATAACTGTTCCAGAACTCCATTTATTTTCTGCATCCAACAGCAACACAATACCCTCCCTATCAGCTCTAGACTTTTGTCGTAACAATTTGGCAACAAAATTGCCTTGGGATATGTTGTTTGCAGGTAGATTGAACCCTTTTATGATTGGCATGGAAATAACTCTGCTTCTGACATCTGGGTCATTAAATAAATGAAGGGGAGAGCTGTATGATTTAATTTTGGCAAAGGGACTCTTCTGCCTTAACTTGGGATATGGTTACTTTCATTGCAAAATCACTTTATTAATGGTTCATTTTGTTTTCATTTAGCAAATTAGTATATCATCGTAGGATAATGTCATTTTATCTCTTCAGTCAGTTTAGGTAGAAATGACTTTAGATAGTAAAACTGTTTGCTAAACTGCTATTTCATAGGTTGGATAGAACCATAGGGAAAGACTAGGGAGAAAGAGATTTATTTTCCTACAGTCTCCTTTGGATTATTCTGTTTGGCAATTTAACTTCTATCCTAAGTCATTAATCCCTTTCATTGCAATTCAGTAATTAAGATAAAGAATCATTCAAAATTCAGTGAGACAAATATGAGTATGATGAGTCCTTGGAATCTGAGGTACAGAATGAGGAAGAGCAAGAATATGCCCTATAGGTAGTACTCGGTTGAGCCCTTCTTGCAGTGATATCAAAAATGGTAGGGAAGATGCGTTCTGAGGCAGCAGAAGCCTGAATATAATTCAAGAAAAACAACACTTAATCTTGTGCATGTTATATCGATGCCTGTTGAGGTAATGTTTCCCTTTTGACTCTTCTGAACGTTAAGACACTGTCTTGTGCAAAACACATGGAAAGTTTGTCTGTGAGCTCTTTTCACTTCTTTTCGAAGAGTTATGTTAGAGCATTAATAAAATATGCTCATGACAATTCTATAGAGCTATGGGTAGAGTCCTTCACAAATCTTCGTTCGCAAAGCCTAGCCATGATGATGATGATGATTCACATCTGTTTCAGCTTGAAGCCTTTCAACTGAAAACGTTGTGAATGTTTTTCACAGCTAAAGAGAGAAAAACATTTATTTACAAGTAATGCATTCTTCATGGTCTAAGTTATACTGTAATTTCTGTAACTTGCAGAGTTTATTTGAAGTTTAAAGATAATTATTTCTTTTTCATTCTCTTCATTCTGAGTGTTTTGATGCTGTGCACTGAATGTGGATGTTTCACTGCTATGTTTACTCTAGCTTATCTGGCATGTTTATTCTAGCTCTTTCTGAACTTACATTCTAAGCTCTTTCACACAAATGAAACACCTCTTCTGTGTTAATAGTTGCATGTTTTTGCATTTCATTGTTTTAAACTGAATTGCCAACCAAATGTGAATGGACAATGAGTTTTGTAAAATGTGACACTGTTGTTAACATCACTGTGTTGTATGAAACAGATTGTTTACCATCAGCTGCATTCTCATGGATGAATTTGATGTATATAGCATGGTTGTAGCTCTCTGCACTGGCAATCAGTGCAATCAGTTCAAGTTCCTTCTTGTCAATTTGAGAAGTTTTGTTCTTTGTCAATGTGCGAAGTACAACCTGATAAATGTGTTCCAAAATAGAATAAGAATCATTTACATTGATAACTTCAGTTGCTGTTAATATGACTCCTGTGTTTGTCACATGGGAAAAGGGAGCAAGGGAATGCTGCAAGCAAAGCGTGAAGTAATTTTATTTCAGTGACAGGGCTGTAAAGTGGTAGCGTGACACAGTTAGAAATATGAGACATCGTAATTTCTACAGATTTCTATGATTAGTGACAGTACCAAACAAGGATTCTCTGATTTGTTAGAGGATCAAAACCCACATGAAAGTGAAAAAATAGCCTAAGTAAAACAATATGCAAATGCTTCCTGTACCAACATTCAGATCAGTTGGTGTGTTTTGTTGTTTGTTGGGTTTTTTTAAACTCAATTGTGAATGCTCTGTGCTAAGGAGTGGATAGCAATTCAAGTTAAGTCCTATTGTGAATATGTTGCTTTTGTGTCGTGTTTGCCTTTTATTTGCAGAGATGAATTTTGAATAAGTTAGAGTTATCTTGGAAATTCTGAGATACTTGATTTAACTAACTCTTTCCAGAAATTTTAGAAAGTACTGTGGCCCTTATTGAAAACGACCAATTCTCTTAGGAATGTCAAATATTGGAAAGTATAAATAGTATGCTGTAAAGTGTTTGTAGAAGTGTACTAACTGTAGATGAGTATACAGAAAGAAGAATTGGTTGGAAGTACCTAACTTCTAAGGCTGTGTCATTTTTATAGGACATTGGACTCTAAATTCAGTGGAAGCAAGATCTTAAGCTGTTTTACCTGTACTTTGGTTAGTTAATTACTTGCATGAAGAGATATAGATCATTAAATATTATAGCTAAAAATCATGTTGAAAGTTAAGATGTATTGTAATGGCCATTTCTGGAAAAAGCTTTAGTAAAGGTTCCTGAAAAATGTGGTAGATTTTAAGACCTTTATAACTGTTCTAGTAGCCTACATGTTAAATACTTCTCAGGAAAATTGGTCATATTTATTTTCTGCAGTTAGTTAATTTAAAAGCAACTGCAAACATTATTAGTAGACAGAGCTGAGCAAGGTAGATTTAATTCCAGACTTCTATAATCCCTGCTGCTACTACTGACATAAGGTTTTTCACATTTGTTACACTCTAAGTGTACACCTAAGTTTTTTCAAACATTGCCAAAATAATTTACTGTTAGTGCTGTTTTCATGGAATCAAATTTTAAGATGCTCATAATAAGTTCTCATTTGCCCTATTGTCAGACTATGACTCTTTCTTCCAATGTGTTTTTAATACTTCGATCTAATTTTGGATGTACCGAAGTACATGTTTTCTTACACTCTCTTGTAAAATGGTTTTATTATTGTTATAGGAAATTTAGAGATTTCAACATTTGGTAACTGGTAATAAAAGTATTTCACTTCTGTGTAGTTGTCAGACATAGAATAACTTGGGAACTTAGGTACATCTAACAAGTTCTAAGCTGCTTAGTTATTTCTCATGCAATGTTATATGAAATAGGCTTCATAAACTGTTCTCTCGGTTGTCAAAACTCTAAGACACTTGTCTGCTTTATAATCTTTAGAATTTTATTTTAAAAGGCTTAGACTGTTTTCTGAGGGAAACTGAGGAGAAATCGCTGTAGCTTTCAAACTGCTATACATTGTAAAGTATCAGCTCAGGATAACCCACTGCAAATAAAATGTATATTACTTTTAAGCCTATTGATAGTTCAGTCATGTCTCAGCCTTCAGGTTTTCTTCATTGAATTGAAGGTTGCACCTGCCATACTGACATATAACATGCTATGCCAAGGCAACCTTTCATATTTTAACACCTACCCTCCCGAGCCTAACCTATGAGAAATCTCAAGAACCCTTGGTTTTTGACAGCTTTCCAATATGATACTTAATCATATATAATAACAGAAAGAATATGGGTGGGCCTGTGTATTACTCAAGGTTTTCTAATTTAGAGGAATATTAAATGTAGGTCTGAACTCGGGCAACATAGTCACTGATGCCCTGAGCAGCTGTGTGCCAGGAGGAGCAAAGCAGCTCTCTGATCTGTCTTTGTCTCGCACCAGCAGCAGAAGGGTGGTCTCCGCTGTAAATGCTGCAGCAACCACCACCGGGAGAGGTGTGGAACTCTGATATGACAGCTACTGCTTTGAGGTCAGCTATGCACAGCAGGAGCAGTCAGCATCACCTTTGCCCTATTGTACAGCTGGAGTGAAAAGCCTGGCATTGAATGCTCTCTCTGTAGATTTCTATCCTATATATTCCATTTTTCTAATTTTTATATTTTGCTTTTTGGGAGGTGTCTAACATATTGCTAGTTTTCATCTGAGGTGTAGCAAAACTGAATCTACCAAAAGTATTGTAACCATAAGCCAGGTGTGAATACAAGCAGATTTTTTTATACTGAGTAATGATAGTTTAAAATGGCTTATCTGGCAAAATATTCCTATTTTCTTGCTGCACATTTAGGCAGTTCTTTCTTTAAACACAAGATGGCACCATTGCTATTGAAATAGGTTCTTATTTACATGTGAATTATTGGGGGGTTTGGCACATTAATATATGTTTTGAAATGTTTTCGGGTTTTTTTGCATAGCACAGTAATTCACAATTTCCAGCAATGATATCCTTTTTAGCAAGTCACGTATCCTCTCATCCTATTTATGAGGCGTAGTTCAGCATATGCTGAAAATTGTCTGACAAATCAGACAATTTTTTGTCTGATTTTTATCTTGTCACCTAGTTCACACAGCTGGCCTTTCACTAAGAAACAAAAAGCTAAAAGTGTGGATCAGGACTCAGAATCCAACACAGTTGCCTGTACGTTTATTATGTGCTACATTATCTGTTACCTAGTATCTTCTTATTTTTGTCAGTTTTCTCCAAATTATTAAAATTGTGCCAAATGTTTCTATTTGAAAAGCCAAAAGTGACTGCTCTGGTCTTCAATTACTAAGTTAATTAGTCGTTGCTGGTATTCACACATGGTAAAAACTGTTAAAAGCCCAAAATAACTCCAATTATTTTCCATGTACAAACTGAAGGGCTTTTGATTTAGATGAGGCAGCTCTTATGATTTAAATGTCTAACACAGAAAACAAGTCTTATAAGGAATGCCCATCTTGTAATTCACTATTCCAGATGAGAATGATCTCTTTGCAAGCTGATATAGCTTCAAGCTGACAGCAAAAAGATGGGTTCCTGGTTACTAGTGCTGTTTTGTACCAGGGTTTTCTGATTGTATTTCTGAATTCTGATCTGAAACATGAGGTGATCTTGCTCGGATACCTTGGCAGAAACTCCAGATGAGTTTTGGCCTCAGCATTAAGCTAGGTGTGGGCAAGTGTTAATGTAAGGGTGAGGGCAGAAAACATGTAGTCAGACTGCCCTTTTCAGTTTCAGCCTGCACTAAAATAAGTGACTAGCATTTCCATCTAAAAGTAAGTAATTTCAATTTAATTTGAACATACTTTTAACACTGACACATGAAGGAAATTGGAAGATTATTTCTGGAGTCCTAGTCTCAAATTTTTATAGCGTATGACAGGAATAAAACTGTTCAACTATTCAGATAACTAGCATTTGCAATATTGATGAGCATAATTGATGATACAGTGAGGAATTTCACTTTTTGAAGGAGTGGAAGTAACTTTAAATCACATGCTTTTCTTCAGGGTATGTAGAAAATGGAATGACTTCTATTAAAGTGATAATTAGAATGAGTTAATTCTATTTTTAACGGAGAAAACAGCAAGATTCAGACTGCTTTATAAGTGGTATCCATTGCAGGGTACTTCTAGAATTATGAGGCTATTCTCAACATCTACTTTAGGAAAAGAAGTATTATCCTTGCAAGATGGTGAATAAGTAAATGATACAGCAAAATTCAAGCATGTGTGTGGGAAATAAATTCAGAGTGTCTAGTAAGCTACATCAAAATAATTCCTTCTCCAGTAATTGTTGAAAGATGGAAGAGGGATGTATGCTACTAGTTTACTTGGTGTGTTTATTGTGGCAGCATTTTTTAGTATTTTACTGCAGTTTAAATGCACTGCAAGATTTCCCTTCCTATAAAAGGAATTTCTAAGTTAGGGGTAAGTTCAAGTGCTGTTTTTCACTTGAACAGTATTATCAAAATTATACTATCCTTTTTTTTAATGATGATGTTGCAAGTGTTTGTATGCTGCTGGTTTTATGATCATTCTTCTAAGGCTGTGGATTGCATCTCAAGTTACAAGCTTTTCACACATGTGCATTAATGTTTTAGCACCTCCAAGTTCATCTTTTTTCTATTTTAAATGTCTCCAGTTTGATCAGAAAGTAGTGCATAAGAAAGGGGGATTGTATCTTAATTTTATGTAACCTTAAGTACACGTCTTTGCAATGGCCAAGAGTCTGTATTCTGTTCTCTCACCTGAGATAAAACTTGGGGTTGAACCAAAGCCAAATTAATCCATTCTATCAAGTTCTACCTAAAGCGTGAGGAGGAATCAAGCTCAGCGAAAGTCATAAAATGATGTATTTAGGGATTTTGCTGTCTTCCATGTTTTACTTTGCACCCTTCACTTGTGGAAGTGAGGCTCTGCTTTAGTGGAAATCTTGTAAAGTACTGCGATTAATGTAATAAACATATATTAAATATTGGGAAAGAAGCAAATAAAGGCCAGCAGAATTATGTTTATTCTTTTTTAAAAAAAAGATATACTTCACTTTTCAGCAAAGATGTCCAGGAAGCTAAGTTTGCCAACTGAGTTAAAGCCTGATTTAGGTAAGTTTATGTAGTTAATTTTATTTTTATTAAAACTGAATGCACGTACATTAGAATCCTAAATTACGTAAGCTATCATGACTTTATGTTGCATTATCTGAAGTAGAGAACTAAAATTTTAATTCCACTCTTTTTGGGGACTCTCAGGCACAAAATGTCTTTGCTGTCATCTTAAGGTAAGCCTATAATTCCTGTGTATGGCTTATCACACTCGGTCAATTTTTAGGCGTCTGTCACTCACTTTATCAGTAGTGCTGTGATAGCAAGAGCATGACAAGTAGACAACATAAGGAAAACTGCTGCCATCTGATACATTTTAAATTGAAAAATGAAATATCTTAACAGGGTATGTTGAGGTCCTCTCAACAAATAGTTGGCCATAGTTTTATAAACTTTAATTGTCTTGTGACCACTCTCTCTAAATTAAAGTCATATACAGCAGTTTGGATGGATGACCAGTCTGAGAATTTAATTTTTCTTGAAAAAGCACAGTAACTTTTTATATAGGAAGCAGTTCAGTTTTGAAGTCTGTAGTACTAAAGGTCATTGTGTTGCATAACTAAAACAGCATACAAATGAGTAGATTATTTTTTAAAATACTTTGACAGCCAGCTTGTAGATCAGATCCAGTTCCTCTGCCTTGTTCTCTAAAGATACAATGGGAGACAGCTGTAGACCTACAGCAGTAGATGCAGCTGCTTTCTGCCTGCCACAGCTCGCTCCCCTTTCTGCAGCAGAAGTGCTACCACAAGCCCAGCAGAAGACAGACCAGGATCAGACTGCAGCACTGTGTATGTACAGGCAGCTGCAGCACTGTGTATGTGACAGCTGCTGCTGCTATTTGCAAGGAAAATGTCCATGGCACTGGGATATTCTGAAACTGAGCTGGACCACCCCGATTTACAATTACAGCTTGCCCCACTCAGAGAAATGTCAAGTTGGAAGCAACCCTCAGAGATCCTTTAATCCATTGCTGTGGCAAGGATACAGATGTTTGACAGTTAAACCTCTGATCTATTCATGGGCCTCCAGAAAAATTCCAGACAGTTTCAATGTTTTATAGTAATGAGACAAATTTTCTGTTTTTTAATCAAACTTCCTTGCTTCCATATGAACTTTTTCTTGTCCTTTCAACAATGAACAGCGGTAACAAGAACTCCCTATCTTTGTTAGCCATTTTATGCTGTTGAAATCTGTCATCATATCTCTAATTTCATTTTTGCAGTTTTGGTGTGGTGTTTTTTTTTTTTTTCATAGTTCACCTCCTTCTTCTTTGGATTATGTTGTCTGAACCGAGGATGGCTTCTTTTAATCTCCTCTGGAACTGGAATTTTTCCTTCTCTTTCTAAACTCAGTACCCAGAACTAGAGGAATTTAACTATGGCCTTTTTTGCACCAAGGAGCAGAAGAATTTGACTTGTCTTTTTGATATGTTTATGTTCTTCCTTATATGTTTACTAATGGTTTAGGGATAATTTTGGCATAGAGTGAATTTTATCAAACTTTGCAAGCTGGAACACATTTGTACTTAAATATTATCCAGTTGTAATTCTGCTGTTTTACTCCCAATTCTTTGGTGGCAATAAGTACTTTGAAGTGTTATTTTTTTTAATGAATACTGGAGAAAAGTGAATGTTGACTTTTTTCAGCATTTTCCAATCCTGAAAGAGTTGAAGTATTTTCTACATCACTTAATATATGCAGAAAAGTTCTTTCTGCTGAAATAATGGAAGGGTTTTTTTGTCACATCACTTCTGGTATACTCATAAAATAGTCTGTACCTTCTGAATTGTAATAGCCTTTGACTGTTTTAATTTTTCACGTATGTAAATATCTGCACTTAGATGCTTCATTTGGTTCTGCATAAATTTCTTCAAGGTTTGTAGGTCTGTAAATAACTTTGTTAAGCAATTATAATCTTTTTTTTTTTTAATATTTTACTTCTATCTTTTCTCCTAGTGGGATAGCTTGTTGCCTTGCTTGTTTCTTGTGGGGGGTTTTTTTTGTCGCTTATGTGGCTCTATCTACTGCCTGTAGGAGACAGTTGAAATGCCTTTCTCCCAAACTCATTATCCTATCATTTTGTCTCATTTCTTTCCATGGCTTCTTGAAACCTACTTCCATGATCTTGTTCTTTCAGATTACTTTTCTGTCTTTAAATCTTTAACCTATCCCTTTTCCTTCCTGAATACAAAAAAGAAAATCTAAAGTGTGTTTCTGTATTTATTTTCCACTTTCTAAAATGAAAGTTATCTTGAACATACCCTTATCAGAATTATACCATTGCTTTTCAATGTTCTAATCCAGTGATAAAGATACTAGTGCCACTAGGTCCTATTCTTCGGTTTAGTTGCTCAGAAGAGCCTCATCTTTCCATCTTTCTGATGAAGTGGTGTGTAGTGATTCATCACGCTGTTGTTCCTTCCTCTTCACCTGAACCTAATCCATTAACAAACCACTGACTTCTTTCTTTGGTTCAGGATAAATAAGATGCACTAAAACAGTTAAAGTGTTTACCCTCAGTTCTCTCTTAGAATGAATTGTCCCCTCTCAAAAATGCCCATATTATCTGGCAAGTTAATTTTTATTAGGTTTTTCCTGTCCATTCCAATGCTTTTGGAATTTGTACACGTGCTCTTCAAATATTCAACCAGCTAGAAGTCACACATGCACATTTAATCTTATGCCTATTGCAGTTACTGTATTATTATATTCAGACTGATTAATCCATGTCAAAGTTGAAAAAAATGCATTAAATTAGTAAATATTCAAGCCTGAAAAAAACCAAGTATCATAAGAGGTGGTGGTCATTAGAAGAATTATAAAACCAAATAATTGCTTTCATTGTTTTACTCTGGATTTAATTTTATTTAAATGGAAAAACTTACAATCTTGACATCTGAGTGGTTAATTTCTTTCTATAATCCATGTTTTACATTTGACAGCTAAAATTCAACAGGACAAAATTTTTTTTCTATCTTTGTTGGAATGAGACAATTATATCCTGAGAAGATTCACTGTTTGTGTTCAGTAGATGTGTGTATTTAGTCACATGAAATCTAGTATGTATGCTTTCTAAATGCATGTTAGATGTTCTTTTGTAGAAAGTTTTGCAATAATTTGATGAAACTAACGTAGTCATACTTGCAAAAAGTATATGATTGAATGTTGCTCTTTAGTTCTTAGTCCTGCTTTAAAGATGCCAAATGTCTATACCCTACACAAAGATCCAAATCAAGAACTTGATTTTTTTAAAAGTCGGTATATAAATTGTATCAAACTTTTACTGGTAAGGGCTGTCTTGTGCTAAAATTTTGCAATTATGAAATAAGAAATTAAAGCATTAATTTTTGAATACACAGATAAATTCAGTGTATGCAGATATATTAAGTGTTGCCACACTTACAGACAGCACACCGCTACAGTGGGCCAGCACATTTACTCGTTTGAGCTTTTGTTAGCATTAAAACTCATTTATTTGCTAAGCAGCGAGCAAGACATCCTGAGAAGTTTTAGTGCCACTACTGGGACTATGGTACAACATGCAAAGTGGAAATCTTCAGCTTTGCATACCAGTACCAGGTGGCATTTGGTAGCATTTTTTGTTTCTTTTACCAAAAGTTTGGGGATCTGTAAATAGCCTGTTAGATCTCCTCCATACAGTTTCCTAAAGTGGGACAGTGTTATTATGAGTCATTACAGGTTCCATGTTACCATGCTGTCTGGATATCACTGAAGTTCCTAAAGTGAAATACTTCTATCTTCATAAGATTAGAAAACCACGTTGCATGGAAGCCAGTATTTTTTAATCTGATCAATGAACTAATTTGCAGAGAGGTTTGTAATTCAGTTTTTTTAAGGAGTCCTGTTTGATGACTGTTATTCTATGGCCCTAGAAGACAGAAATATGCATAAAAATTGTTCATGATCATTATCTAATGGCAGCCTCTGCAACAAAGATTGATTTGCTCAGATGCAGAGTTGAAAACTGGGCCAAAAGGAAACATGACTAAGGAAGAATATAGGGGTAGTAATCAATAGAATGGTAGTTAGTATACAGTTGATGCTAAAGAACACACAGAAAGATTGAATTCTCTTAATACCCGCATTTTGCCATTCTTTTTAATTAATACTGATTTATTTTCAGATGTCAAAGACAACTCTTTCAGTCGATCCCGGAGTTCTAGTGTAACTAGCATTGATAAAGAGTCACGCGAGGCAATTTCAGCTCTTCATTTTTGTGAGACTTTCACAAGAAAGGCTGATACATCACCTTCCCCATGCCTGTGGGTTGGGACCACGCTGGGCACAGTGCTTGTCATTGTGCTGAACTTACCCCCTGGAGGAGAGCAAAGACTTCTTCAGCCAGTAATTGTTTCTCCTAGTGGTATGTACAAAGCAGACAGGCTAAAATATACTTTGATAAAGAACTGTTGTCCTTCTTCATATTTTCGTAAGAAACTGGGTTTTTTGAGTTATAGAGTAATTAAGAATATATATTCAATTGATCTAGCTCCTAACTTTAACAGTCTAGACTGGTTACTTTACTACCAGTTTTAAAGTTGGAAAAGTTGAAAATACGATCTCATAAAATATAAAAATACCACTTTAGTGTATACTTGCTGAGAAAACCATGTTTGCCATTGTTAAACAGAGGTAGCAGAAGAGATGAGTAATATCAAATGATCAGTTTATTTATCTTTTTTTTTTTTAGTCATGAGGTAAGAACCCTTCAGTTTTCCTGCATCAAAGGAATGGAATGCAAATTAAGGCTGTATATTGAACAACTAGCTTGAAATATTAGTGACAAAATTTTCCTGGAAATTGCTGTGAAAGGTCTTGTATCTTTTCTGATGCACAGCAACTGATTTGGTTGTGATTATGTATTAGTGGTTTGTTGGATATGCTGCTCTAGTCCATTTTGCCGTATCATACATATGAATTGCAATGCTATTTGATTGTAATAATGATTAGGAGTGGTGTAGTATCTAGACAATATATGTAATTTGTGCCCAAATCAAGTAAGGTATTGGTATTAGTATTCGGGTTTGGTAACATTTGATCATAAAGGCAAGACAGCAGGCTAGACAGTATGTTCCATCACTGAATCTGCAGCGTAATCCTTTAAAGATATTGCCATGTGTGTAGTATTTTTTTTTTACTTAGCAAATGTTCATGTTGTTACTTATGTGTGAATAAACTAAGGTAAAATAAGAAATGTGGTAGCTTGAGATCTGGTCTACAGATACAGTGATTTGAACAGTAAGGAGGGAAAACTTTCCTCTTTCGTTTTACGCTAGAGAAGTGGATTCAAGAGTGAACTGCAGGGGAGGAATGAAAAGATACATTGCTTGTTTCTGAACCAGTTGAAGGAAAAAGTGGTGCTCACCTTTGACTAGTAACATTTATTGTCAATATTAAGCACACTTGTACTCCTCAGGAGAGAATGAAATTAGTTGCATTTGTGGCACTGAACTTGAATACAAATATGTATGCCAGTCTGGTTCTCTTACTAAATGTACACATTTCCCTGGAAGTTAAGGGAATAGCATACATACACTTAACCCTTGAAAACTAGTCTGAAATTTTCTTGAATACATATGTGCTTCTTTGGTTTTTAGATAAATGTCTGAAGTTTTTGGTACAATTGTTTTGCTAGAGGCAAACCAAAGTTTTTGTTTTCCTTTCATTCTGCTAGCTTCTTAAAGGAATATTTTGTAGCTTGAAAGGCAATTTAGGAGAATTGTTTTAGAAATGTGCTCAACTACTTTTTCCTAGGAACCATCCTGAGGCTAAAAGGGGCAATCTTGAGAATGGCTTTTTTGGATACCACAGGATCTTTGGTCCCACCAGCACATGAACCCTGGAGAGAACACAATGTTCCTGAAGATAAAGATGAAAAAGAAAAAGCGAAAAAACGACGACCTGTCTCAGTGTCCCCTTCTTCCTCTCAGGAAATCAGTGAAAACCAATATGCAGTGATATGTTCAGAAAAGCAAGCAAAAGTTATCTCACTGCCATCCCAGAACTGTACTTATAAGCAAAATATAACAGAGACTTCTTTTGTTCTTCGTGGAGACATAGTGTCATTGAGTAACAGTATCTGCCTTGCATGTTTCTGTGCCAATGGGCATATTATGACTTTTAGGTAAGACTTGTTTGATAGTAATTTAAACATAAAGAGAAGTAGTAGCCTTTTGCTACACAGAAAGGTTCCTCTTCCATAAGATGATGAATTAAAAAAAAATAAAAAAAAATCTACATTCATTCAGGGTTAATGAATCTCTAACACTTGGGTTTGGCTAATTTTGATTACACATTCCTATTAGTTATGCCTCTAACACATGAAAAAGTTTACCACTTCAGCTCAGGCTACCTGGTTGAACACATAGTTTCAAACATGTGATACAGGTCCATGAGACAAAGACAAATTTACTCCCTCATGGAGAGAATTGCCTTGAGTCAGAACTTTAGCTTGTACCTGATGATGACTATCGATTTTTGTGCAGCTGTTTGCATCACAGTCATGCCTCCAGCTTACTGATGTTGTGTAGCTTGCTCATGTTTTGAAGACCTTAAACTCAGGCTATAAAGGCAAGATTAATTGCTAGTAGTGGTACAAGAATAAGTCATCTAAAGTAAGGGATCTAAGTTATGAGTTTATACATGTAGTAGTAGTTTTTGAATATACTTACTTGCCACATGTAATTTTCATGGTTTTTTTTCTTAAATGTTTCTAAATGCTACTTTATTCTGAGCAGCAGTGTATATACTTACACCCTTGCACCTGCAGTTTAGTCATGGCCTAATGTTAAGGTGAATGTGGAACATGGCATTATAAAATTATGACAGTAACATTCCTAAAATGTTACTTTTAAGATTGCCAAAAGAAGCTCTCAGCTTGGGAAATACTTCTTCATGAAGTTGTTACATATCAGCTTTAGTTTTACTCCTATTACAATTAAAAATAAGTTTTGATTATAAGTCTGTAACTCCATTGGTGTATATCCCAACATATATTCTAAATACCTCTACAAAATACTGCTCACTTTGCAGGGCAAGCACTGTTGTTTTTCTTCATTAAAACTAAACTTAGTAATGTTCAGGTACCATATATTGAAACAGATCCTGTCTTTCTCGGGATTCATGTTGTTTTCTAATGAGCTCTGCATGGGTGCTAAATTATAAATACTGAATTGTTGCATTGTGTGAGGAAGTTGGACTCCCAAGGATTAGCTCCGTTGTGTAAGCATGAATTGCTGTTGGGAAGTGGATTTAACATGAAGTTCGTATAAAGCTGTCAGAGCAGTGTATCACACTGAAGATGCCCAACACTTATCTACTGATATAAATTTAGATAGTACTTAGTAACAAATCTGTAACAAACTATGAAAATGCTATTATGGATGTCGCACTTGTCCTACCTGATCTAATGGTTTTGTGTTTTGAAGCTGTAAGGATGTTTTATGCTTCCATTGATCTGAAGCAAGACACTTCCCTGTTATTAAATCTCTCTAAAGAATATTCTTAATTTAGATACATGCATGGCAGAATTGTCATTTGTGGGTTATGTGTTACAAGAGAATATTGCTTTTTATTTCTCACTTTTAAAACTTGCCTCCAATTACAGTCTTGTTATCATTCAAAAAAACCCAACCAAAACAAACCCCAAAACAAACAAAAAAAGGCAACCCAACACTTACTGTTGTGGTTATTGCATCTTTCTTTGGTTTTGACTTCACTTTGCTCCTTTTGCTACTTTTTTTTAGTTTCTACATCTTATGCAGGTGGTGTCTGCAGAAGCTGTTTAATGTATTGTTGGGACATTTGCAGCTAACAACTTTTGTAAGTTTTTTTACAAAAACTTCACAGAAGATGTTTCAGAGACAGCAGTTTTTTTGGCTTCTGCTTGTCAAGAAATCAGGTGTTCTGTCACTTCTTACTCACGTTTATTGTTATGTTGAGGAAGAGGAATGTTTGGTAGCAAGAACATTGTTATAGCCCAAGTGTGCTGTGTCTGTTCTTCAGTAGATTGATGCAGTAAGTACTGCAGTTAGATGTGCAGAATCAAAAAGTACAAGGTAAGCAAACTTTGCTCTAAAAGAACTTTCTCTTAAGTATCCAGTCAGACAAAAAAGGTGGACATAATTCATTAGATTGTTTGAGGCTACTGAATTCTGTTTGCCTTTGACAGCACACCTCTACATATTTCTAAGCGTTGTTGAGGAGAAATCTTTTAGACTAGTATTTTTAGTCAAGGAGGGAAGAGACAGGATGTTTCATTGTAAACTCTTGGTAGATACTTACTGAAATACTTTGTTGGTAATTATTAAGTAGTGCCTAATTCATTAAATAGTGAATCTGTAATTTACATGCTCAGAGTATCATTTAAATAATGCTTTTAAATGCATCTGTGATACAGGTGCTTAAATTTCACTTTTGAGGTGCTACCTTGAAAAATTTCACATTCTGAGATTCTGTGATTGCATTTGATGATACTCTGTTTATGTGGTACTCGTGCAGATGGAGAGAAAGAATAATGTATTGCAATTTAAAAATGAGCTATTTGATCAATAATAGACATTTCTGCTATATTTAATGGAGTTCAAAATTCTTTTCCTCAAGTTTGCCAAGTTTAAGGCCGTTGTTGGATGTGTATTATCTGCCACTCACCAATATGCGGATAGCCAGAACATTCTGCTTCACCAATAATGGACAAGCACTTTATCTGGTCTCACCAACTGAAATACAGAGGCTCACCTACAGCCAAGAAACATGTGAAAATCTTCAGGTAATGAAATTTTTTTTAAATTACTTTTTTATTGGATATGTTCTGAGATTCTTGGTTCTAGATCCATGATGCTTAGAGTAACGAAGTTTGTCATAAAGCCAAGGACTTTGGCTTTTGTGCTTTGATGTCTTTATTTTTTTTCTTTTTCTTCACTTCTATCTTTAAATTTTTCTGTTCCATCCATGCTTTTTTACTTGAATCAGTTTCTTACTTTCCTTTTGATCAATAGGAAATTTCCTTTTTTAACGTGCAGTTAAAATGCCCTTGTTCAAGGGAACAAGGTGCTGCTGGAGGTGGGCGCTGACACAAGCGGGGAATGACAGCTCGGGATACTTGAAGGAAGCTATTATGTTTCAGGGGTATTAACAGCTTGAAAAGACTTTTGGTCATGCTTCAGCTTGGTAGTTGTAGAGGATAGGGAAATAGCAGAGATGTAGGCTATAAGCTCTACTTTGGTACTGCTGCATGGAAATGCGTATTTGTAGATACAGTTTCAATAGAACAAAATCAGGAGTCTTACCCAAGTTGTTGAGGGGCAAGTACAGGTTGGAATGTATTTCTTTGCTTCTGAATTGCATGAGCTTTAAGCTTGTAGACATCAGAACAAAAGGTTTGGTCAGATTTCTTACTGTGTTTTTATATTTCCTAAGTTGCCTTGCAAAGGCAGATGTCCATTAAAGCATATTCATTTTGGAATTCAAATCAATTAAATAACTCATGAAAGTGAGAGCATTACATTAATTTTAGTAATGTATGCCTTGTTATGTCTCTTCTTCATTGCAAAGGAAATGTTGGGTGAGCTCTTCACTCCTGTGGAAACACCAGAAGCACCAAACAGAGGGTTCTTTAAAGGCCTGTTCGGAGGTGGGGCACAGTCACTTGACAGAGAAGAATTGTGTAAGTTTTTATTCCTTGTTATTTTTCTGGTATTTCTACCCAAGGAAGACAATGATCCTTGATAAATGTATTACCTGTGTAAATAGAACATTACATTTGTAAAGAGGAAAGTAAAAAAGGCAATGACAAATACTTTTTCATATCTTTTGTATGTTGTACACCTTACCAACAAGATCAGAAAAGTTTGCTTTTTTCACAGGCTTTTACCTCATTTATTCAGGAGTAGATTTTAAGACAAGAAATGGAACAACTAATCTTATTTTTATTCATCTTTGTGACTTGTGTAGTACTGACCATGATGCTGTTTATGCTGGTAAACTGAAATGGAATGTTTTTGGACAATGCTGTTCTGGACAGTAGGGAAATTAACACTCCCCTCTAGTTCAGTTATTTTGCCAGATTTTACTCATTTGATTTGTGCAGAGATGCCTTAGGAATTGAGAGCAAGGACAGAAGTGTTTGATAGTTCAATTCAGTCCTCTGTTTATAGGAGAGTAAAATTCAGATTTGGCAAAATTTTCATTGCTTTATCCTTTTTTTTTTTTTTTTTTTTT
>VZRE01002042.1:211815-251298 GCA_013396775.1 Cephalopterus ornatus
TGGCATTCAACACTTTAATATATTTAAAGAAAAAGTCTTCTACTTATTCAGAGATTTTATAGGTGCGGCACCATATTATGCAAGTTTATTTATAAGAACTGTTTCCTTATTAACGTGAAACATATTTGTAAAATGAACATGGTGCCCTGGCAATCCTTTCTCTTCTGTTAGTTCTTTAGATTGCTACAATAAAAATTAAATTAGACTTCATTGCTTGTTCCTGCACATTTTTAACAGATATCAGATATTTAGAGGTCACTTTCTGTGTTAAAGATTTCTATTTATATATATCTATATAATACTTTGGAAGGTTGGTGAAATATTCTAGTAGAGAAATTTGTGTGCACAAATTATAGTTTAATAATATGACTGGCACAGGGAAAAATACCTTATAACTTTAGAAACTGCCTCTTTACATAATTTCAAGTTTTGGCTTGGATCTTCACAAGGAAAGTAATATTTAATGGAAGAAAAAAAAGCATAATGAATTGTAGCCTGAAATTGAGTTGAATGACAATTCAAAAGATGTCAGAATGTCTGTAAAGTAGCCATATTTACCATGAGGGTCCACAGCAATTTCTGTAATAAGTGACATGATTGCTCTTTTTTATTTATTTATGGAAATTCACAGAAAGATGTTTACAGTATTAGTAAATGTAAATCATTCTTAATAGAAGCATAAAATCAAATGAGAATCTTGAAGTACTGCATCAAAATATATTAACAATATTATTTTTCCTAGAGCTGAAAAAAAGAATATATTTAAACTATATCTCAGTGTTTAAATAAAAATACTCAAGGTGTCTGCACCTAAAATTGAACTTCCATCAGAGCAAACTTCAGCTGATGGAATCATACTGGCTGGCTTACACACCAGCAAAGCACTTCTAGAACTGACCACAGCTTGCATTTTCAAAATTATCCTGCTTTGTCTGTTGAACTCATAACATGTTTCATGTGAAATAAGCTACATTGTTAAAAAGCATTTCACCAGTACAGTTCTGTTGATGGCCATGATTTGGCCATCTTTTGCTGAGAATTTTAATTTCACACTTGAGCTGTGAAGAGGTTACAGTTTAATAACCTGCCTGGAAAATTGGAAATATGTTTGAAAAATCTCAGTTTTATTAAGTAGTAATATCTACTAACATTGAGTAGTGAGTGTTGCTCATAGTCACACCTATGATGAGGTGTTTGATCTCCATGCAAAGAAATTAAACGTCTGTATAAACTAGTTTCATTGATATTTATGTAATAATGATGGAAAACCTTACTATTCTGGTTTTGCTGTTTTGCAAATGGCCGCAGTTGGAGAATCAGCATCTGGGAAGGCATCAAGGAGTCTTGCCCAGCATATTCCAGGACCTGGAGGTATTGAAGGTGTTAAAGGAGCAGCATCTGGTGTAGTTGGTGAACTAGCACGAGCCCGGTTGGCATTAGATGAAAGAGGACAGAAACTAGGAGAACTGGAAGAAAAGACTGCAGCTATGCTTTACAGTGCTGATTCTTTCTCAAAACACGCCCACGAGGTATGTTAAACTGAACATTGATTGTCAAATAAATGCAAGTTCTGCAGGTAACTGAGTTCTGCAAAGGCATGTTAGAGGTATCTAAAGAGAATGCAGTATCATCGATAAAGGATACTTCCCTTTTATCTGTCATTGCTCCTAATAATTAAGTACTGACATGAACAGCTTTGTCTTGTGGCACGTTCGTCTAGAGCATGCAGTCTGCTGGAGTGGCACGTAAGCTTCTAAAACTGTGACTCAATTCCCATTATTGAAAAAATCACTTATTTTTTCTGAATTAATAAGAGTAATGCTCTGTCAGATTGCTGCTGTCCTTAAGAAAGATCCAGTTGTACGCAAACCCCATGAATGCAAGTTAGTCTTTCTCCTCAGTAACTACATAGAATGGCTGTTCTCATCCATTTTCATGTGAACTCCTGAACTCCTGTGCAATCTTTCTATGCTCCCAAATATGCCTTTTTCTGAGGCCAGATCACCAGCAACCACTGCTGCCATTAAAAGGTTCATCATGCTAAACCCTCACTCTTCAGCAATGTTCAAGCTGTAGCGTTGAAAAGCCTTACTAAAATCCCTCTTTCTCATGCTGCTTTGTATGCGTATAATTTGTGTCATTGTGTGTATTGGTACATTATAGAAACAGTAATTAGAAATTGTTTTTTGGTTTTTTTTTAGATGATGTTGAAGTACAAAGACAAGAAGTGGTACCAATTCTGATGATGCTCATCAATTACATCTGTTTAATTTTGTCCTGATGAAAAAAATCTTGTTTTTTCATTAATTTTGGCAGGACCACTGAAATTTAAAGGAGTATTCACCATTGGATACTGTTGTTTCCTAGCACAAATGACACACTGTTTTACCTCAGTCATGACTTTAACTGAGGAGCTTTATATCTAAGAAACACACACACAAAACAAACTCAAGTGTTTCTTAGCTGTTGGTTAGGAGAGAGTTGGAACTGAGAAAGTAACTAGAAGATGTGGAAAAGAAAGTAAAGGGAAAACATAGTGTGGGATGGGCAGGGGCAATGCAGGGTCAATCCTGTGTTAATATTTCATATGCCAAAAGTTTTTGTGCTGTTGTAATTGCTGTCAGTGTTATACCCTCCTATGAGGAGAGGCAATAAATCAGGGGTCCAAGAGCTGGAATCAAGTGGTTTGTCTTGCTGGACAGTAGCTGACTTACACTTACCCTCTCTAGGACTCACTATATTTACCATTATCTTTGAAGAAGAGTTGAAGTTTGCTGTCACTTCTTTCATCGGAGAAGCTGGAAGCTTGGGAGATTCCTTGTTGAAAACTGTACACATAATTGACCTGTGCATAGTCTTTTCTTGGACCCCTGATCTAGTATTCTTGTATTCACATCATATTCTGTGAAGTGCAAAACAAAAGAAAACATAATTTTTGCATTAAAAAAGTCAAGTGAATAATATGACTGGAATGTGTCATGCTGGGAGTTTTCATTTGTGTTATGGCCGTGCAATGTGAAATGTGGTAACATCTTCATTGTGGTAAGAATACTTCAACTTCTGTTCAGTTAAATACTATTTTTTTTGCCAAAAATAGTTATTGGTTAAGGTTGTGTAACATTTAGAAATGGCTGTGGGTTCCATTCATGCTGTGAGTTTTTATAAATGTTTAACAGAATGTATCTTTACAGCCATTAATTAAAATAGCTGAGATAGTTTTGCTCAAAACTTGAGTTCTAGATGCCCCTTTAGTCCCTTACTATGAAATCAGATAACCTTGGACTCAGGTTTTCAAAGTTTTACACACCATGGAGGTGCTGATGCATGAATAATGGCAAGCAAGCATCTAGTATTTAACAATTGTCAGTATGTGGTTTAGCAAATCTCCAAGTTCTGCTAGTAGAGCTATTTTACAAGTACCTGTCTCAGCCCCACCCATCACTAAAGGCAGTTGGCCTGAAGTTTGGATTTAGTCTCTGAAGCAGTGTTGTCAATATAAACAGTGGTAAAGTGTGCACAGAAACTTTAGGAAGTGGTGAAATAATTTCATTTTGGGTGAGATAAATAATACAGCTGAGCTAACTTGTTAGTGGCTACTGCACTAAAGCTGATACAGTGGGAATGACCCAGAGCTCTTTTTAAGAGAGATTTCTTTAAAAAAATGCCTCCATTTCAAAAATTTATTTAGACATTTTTCCTCAAAGCAGGAATAGTTACTGACCGGTTTTGTCTTACAATAGGGAGTACTTAGAAGCTGATGTGTCTACATTGTCTGAAATTAATCATTTGGGTTTGCTTCTCCAAGCATTGTGTTTTGTTTGCTTTTTTCAGAAATGTTTTGAATGTTCCCAAAGCAAAACCTTGGTTATATTTATATGTGATGTTGCAGATACACAGATAAGGCAGCCTTACAAAACACCTAAAGGATGCAAAATATTGAAGTTACTGATGGTTTTTAATTTTGCTTTTTAAATGAGAGGCCAATATGTTTGGGCTTTGTATCACAAACTGATAAATTTTCCCACTTTATAGTAACATTTAATTTAAAAAGACAAGTGAATTCTGTTGCCAATATGAGGGTATGCCATACTACATCCACTGCTCAAAGGACTTAACAAATGAGAGCATGACGATTCAAACAAGCAACACTGATTTCTTTATGGCTCTCTCCCATACTTACTGAGGCAATGTTAACTCCAGTTACTTAACTCAGCTTGCCATGCAATAATTGCCTCCGCATGTTAATTTATTTTTAGTGTCTAATTAGTGCATATTTAAATTAACACCATTTTGTTAAAAATCCAGGTAGAAGAAAACTAGATGAACTAATATCCATACCACATCCGAAAATAAAACACCCTAGCTGACACTTCTTCCCTTCCTTATCTCAACATTTGTAAATTAAGATGATTATTATTTGACCAGGTGAAGATAAACTGTATTTCAAGGCAACAGAATCTTTGAAATTAATCTGTCCAGGCTACGGTGGAAAGGATGGTAAAATTACTCTTCAATAAATCATGGTATCATTCAATGGAAGATGACCTTGGCTTGAAAGGAAATGTACTTAACTTTCTCATCAAGACACATTTGACAACCACCAGCAAGCAAAAAAATAAGAGGCAATGAGAGACCATCTGCCAGTACAAGAAGAGTAGTGGCTTATTTGATATTACAGAATCTATCATAGTTGAATCGCTTTTGTTGGTTATGTTCAGAGTATGCTTCTAGATATGAAGGCTAATGAAATGATTGCTCATGAGCTAAACATACAGATGGTTCTCGGTCAATAAAAGGGGCTATGTACAATTTTAGTCTAAAATGTTCCTTTTTCCTTCCCTGTGGAAGGAAGCTTATCATAGATACATCATTGCATCTTATTCTGCTATTGGTGGTGCACTTTTTGTACAGCGAAGTATATTGAAATCCTTGTGGGGAAGCACCCTTGGTTTTTTCACTAGCATTTTAGTTGTGTGAAACTTTTTCAGGGTGTTTTCTTTAAAGTAGAAAACTATAAAATATAAAATTGAGCTATTACTTTTTTTGGGTTTTCTGGATGAAAGTAAGAAACTGCTGCTACCTATCTGTTTATATGTAGTGTGTCTCGTTAGGAACTGTCAATGGAAGAAGCTTTTCTTCACCTTAGTCCTGCCAAATCGTAACTTTTGAATCCTGGTATGTGTAAATATGCGTGTATTCCAAATCAGTCTGAAAGTGTTACACCAGAGGCATCTCCAGTGATTTGTTCTTCAGCAAACAGTCAGTTCTAAACTATAGTAATATATAGCTGTGTTCCTTGTCTGTCTTTATGCAAGGTTTTTGTGCCTGAGGTGGTACTTGCATGGCAGGTGATATTGGAAAGCTACATCCAAAGGAGAATTTTTGGAAGCAAGTTAATTTTCTTTTTTTTTTTTTTCCTTTTCTTTTCCTTTGGTTTTTCTGTTTGTTTGTGGGGGGGGTTTTTGAGGGAAAGGGGTGTGTGGGAATTTTTGTTTGGTTTTTTTTGGTTTGGTTTTTTTCTTAATTAACAGCACTGATCTTACCTGAACTTTTAAACTTGAATTTTTCCTGCACTTTAATTCAATCATGGTATTTTATTCCTAAATTTTTTTTTCTACATTTGTGCAGTTCAGGTTCATTATTTGTATATAAACACACATGTTCAATAAAGACTTTAAAACAGATTACTTTCAGGCACCTTTGCTAATCACGTGATTTATTTAGAATGTGTGTTTTCTTAGCAAAATATGTATATACAATATAGAATCTAATGAAAGGCACATATCCTGTGTCAGCATTCAGTTTATAAATTACTGCAACACTTTCACATTTGTTACTAGATAATACAAAAAAATCTGTTATATTTATACATACTGCTTAAGAATATACTTTTAGTTTTAAATAATTTTTATATGTACACTTCTGCCTTTAATTTTAGAAAGAATTACGTTCAAGTTTTAAGTCAAAGTACTTAAAGTATGTATATTATCCATAGAAGTTGTTTTAAGCTTATGAATACATTCATATCTCATATCGAGATGATACAATTACTAAGCAATGAAAACAAATTGCCCATTTTGCTTTGCAGAAAATAATCAGTTATTTTTACCTCCCATTTTGAACATTCTTTAACAATTCCCTAAGTATGCAGTGAGAAGATAGAAAACTAGCCTAATGTGAGAGTTTTCTCAATAGCTGCAGTCTGTGGCTGACTGGTGTTCTATAGTTTGTTTTTTTCTGGTATACACAAGAGACTTTTTTCAGCCCTATTTCTCAAACTTTTAAAATTCTCCAAAACTGAAGTGAGGTTTGTCCAATAAATATTTTCTTTGATGAATCTGTGTATCTTGATTGTACATCAGCTCTTTACATGTAAATCCGGGTTGGGTTTTTTTGTGGGTTAGGGTTTATTTTTTTTTTGTATCCCAGATATGTGTTGGAAAATTTAACGGCCTGTGGCTGAAGTGCCCTCTACTTTCTCATCATGGTTTAACAACCCTGGGCTAGCATTGACTGCAGCCAAAGTGCAGTGCAGGAGTGAAGCAGTGCAGCACCTTTCCTCCCTCCAAGTAGAAGAGTAACTTGTCAGTTGAATCTTCACTCATTCTAACCTGTTTCCTGGATAATTTATGTCAGTCTTTTTGGGTGGATGTTGATAGCTTTGCTACTACCACAAAATCTTCAAATACTTTGTAGATAAAAATTAATCATGTTTGAGGGGAGGAAATAAGTAAAACAGAATAAAAAAAATATGTGTAGTGTAGGTGAATCAGCTAAACTGATTTTGCTTAAGTTTTCATTGAAAAGCTAAATTAAGCTGGGCCAATTTCTTCTTCTTAAGCCCATTATAAAGATATGCTATATATCTACTATATTACTGTTCCAAGACAGATGAGTGTGCTGCGTTTCTGGGTTCTTTTACATGTTATGAAGTTCAGACTTAAAAATGTGGGAATTCATTTTTAACAAGGGGTGGGGGGGAAGAAGAGAAATGAGGCAGAAACATTGAACAATCAAATGAAAGGTGTCAATCAGTATTTCTTTAATATTTCCATGTGCGCCTAGAAATGTTCAAGCTAACCTACTCCTGTAGGTTACCTTTTTACTTGTATTTCTTTTTGTTAGTATTTTTGTTAGTTACATATTACCAGGCAAATAACTAGAAATTAAACTGTTTCAGTTGAAAACATGTAAGGAGTTGTATGTGGATTACCACTACCATTAAGTAATAAGTGATGCAAAGGGAGAGGGGTGGGAACATGTTTTAAATATTCCCTTTTAAAACAGAATTGTAAATAAGCAGTACTGTGTTATTTTAGACCTGAGCTCTGCTATCTGTAGTGGTTAGAACTAGGAAAACATGCTGCTTTCTAGTTATGCTGCCGTTTCATTGTACCAGCACCATGGAGGAAAAAAAAAAAAAAAAAAACAAAAACACAACCATCCGTAAATTTTTCTAACATTGCCCACTCATGGGTAAGCATGCTTGATGTGTAGCAGTTCTTGTTTATGTATATGTTAGTGTGTACGTGTGTTTTCTTTTTCCTTTATGTTCATTGCAACTTATTCTTCAGTTAAGTCTTGCTGAGCCCCACTAGCTCTTCTGAGGATGATTACTGGAATATGCATTTTTAGGTAGGGTTGCAAATCCATCTGTCTACAAATATAGTTTCATATGAACTGCAAACTGTACTGTTACAAACACAACTATGTTAGATTGCATAGAGTTATTTTACTTACATGTACTTGGACTGAAATATGTCATCATAATGAAGTTAAAAAATTAAGTATGGAATATTTTTGTAAATAAAAATACCTGTGCAGCTGGTATTTTAAATTTAAAATGTATTATACATTAATGTTTCAGAAAAAAAATGTTCATATATGTGTATATGAATGTGTCATTATGCTGAAGGGCTCTTGATTGGGCAAAATAAACTATTCAAATCTCTCCTGAAATGAGTGGAGCTTAATCCTTTTCTTTGTAAGCAGTTGTTTTTCTGCTGGTGGGAGCAGCAGGAAAATGTGAGACATGCTTTATAACGAGCAAAGTGGTGGATGCTTGAAGCACCAGCAAGCAGGCTGACAGCGAGTAGCCCTGAAGGAGCACGAAAGGTGAAATGGTTTATCCTGCAGTGATGTTCCCAAGTGCATCTAAATCCATTCTGAAATGTACGTACTGCTGGTGAAGATCTGAAGTCCTGTTATCCTTTTAAGCTACCAGAAAGTTCAGGTCATTCATTGCACGGACTCTGTAAAGCAAAGTATTTTCTTCAGCTGCATTTTGACAGTGTTAATATTAAGTTAAAAATCCACTATGTATGGGGAGAAGAGATGAAACTGATATTTTTTTCTTTACCATATTTATGGCACAGCAGATGTATTATGTTTTTGAGGCTGAGCTTTGCCAATTTCTGGCTTGCAATCTATTAAATTTTGGCTTTTGCTGTTGGGGAGGGAGAGGAACACAAACAACCCACCTTGGTAAACATGCTCTCCATGATGCGGATATAATGAATCTAAAGAAAGGCTGGGGCTGTAAATCTGAAAAGTGAAATTGCTGTACCTTGGTGAAATTTTTGGAATTTCATGATATCAAATGGCAAAATATTTCAATGCTGGTTATTTTAGCATGTGAGGACACAGTTTCATCTGTAGGAAAAGTCTGCTAGTTGCAGGCTTCTTCTGTGTTCCTGTTTTGTTTCTTCTTTAGTATCTGATAGTGACATACTATGACCTTGAAGCTCTGCAGCACATGGAGTTATAAATAGGACAATGCATTGGAATACAGAAATTATTTTATCTTCAGTTTAATTGGACTAAAAATATTTGGAGCTGTCAGACTGCCCCCAGGTCCTCACTAGCTCTGGTAGTCTCCAAAAACAGTAAGAAAGCTACAGTAAAAGTAGCTCCCTTCCTACGGGGGCTGTGGGGCTGCACTGAGTATCAGTGGACTGACAAGGGGAGGGGAGTGCCAGAGCGAAGTTGCAAAATGAAGCCCTTTGATTTAGTAAAGGTCAGGATTTGATGAGACCTATATTAAAACTTGGGTCCATTGCACTTCACGTATTCCAACAGTTTTGGTGCCAATGTACCATAAATTAAATGCATCTAAGAGTTACAAACACATGATTATATGCCCATCAGTATTTTTCTTACCCAGATTTTTTAATTGAGAATTTTCATCCAGGCAGAGTCCCTGAACCAGCTCCTCCTTGTTTCCCATTGGCCTGTGGGTGCTCAGTGGTATCCCCGATCTTGCTTGCACCCTCTTCCTACGCTGGTGCACTTAGACTGCTCCCTTGACCACAGGTCAGCCCAGCAAGAAGCCTCTCTTAAGAGGAAAGGTTGTGGGCTTGCTGGAGGTATCCCAGTCTGGCCTAAGGAAATGGGATGTTTTCCCCCACAGTCCTGCACTGAGATAAGCCCATGAGAGCAGAATGTCAGCAAGCACCCGTTTCTCACCTTCTAGTTTGCTGGCTCATTTTTCACAATGTGTAATTAATGTTTCTTCAGTAAGGGCTTAGGGGCTTGCATATGTAACTCATTACAGTAGCAGAGTTCTGCTCAGTGGCTGTAGCAAACGGTTTTCCATATTTTTCAGCCCCAGGAGACAACCTGGGCTAAGGTTTGTGCACACCCTGCTCAGAAGGGGGGAGCTGTACCCACTCCCACCACCTTAGCTGAGAACTGGGGAGCACTCCTTTAGCCTCACTCATTTAGAGCTGTTTGATTCCAGCACTACTCAGAAGGAGTGATGGAGGACTGTAAAAAAGCCACAGTCAAGATAAAAACGGAAAGGTTGATGTGTTTTGGAGCGCATCTTGCTGCAGTCACAGTGTGAGCAGGACTTCATAGAGAGTTGAGTGTTTGAAGTGGTTTGTAATCAAAATGTCAGACTGTGCTTATGTTTTGATAAGTTTACCAACTCCTCTGCCTAATTAAGCAGACATAATGAGAAATTTTATAAAACTGTGATTTCTGTGGTGCAAGGCACTCCTGGGAAGAATAATGTGAAATGCAGTCTCCTGTGTCAGAGTGAATAGCAAACAATTTCAAGCTGGTATCCCCTAATTCTCTTGTGCACCTGCAAGTCTCTTAGCAGCACTTGAGTTAAGTACATTTTAGTTAGTGTCACCTACCAACTATGGCACTTTTCCTAACAGGATCTTGAAGGACACACTGCAGTGCTCCAGGCCCTCCTGAGACTTCATTTCCATACAGTTGCTGTCTTCAGATTGAGTATGCACGTCTGTTGTTCACGATGTATGTCAGAACTTAACACTAATTTATGTAAGGAAGGACTGTTTTTTGGACTGGGTTGTTTTTTTTTTATCTATCTCCTATGAAAAATTTAGAAAAGGGAAAAATCTTCTTAATATGCTCAAACTCAAGACAATTCTAGCTGAGAACTTAGAGGCCCTTTACCTTCCATTTTGTCTTTAAGCACAGCAGTTTCTGGTTGGGTTTTACAGTTTCCAGAATCTCTTGAAAGAAATTTGTGAAGTGCCTGGGAAGATAGAAATAAATTCTTTACTGTTTCAGTTAAACCCCCTTAGAAAACTTTTTTTTTTTTTACACGTTTTTGAATGTAATTTGTTGCCAAAGCAGGATTCATGGAAGTTGCATAGACCTTCAGAGCTTTCCGCTGCTTGTAAAAGGCCAGTAGTTAGTTTGGCTCCATCTAACATGCAACTTCTTGTTCATGTTTGGATTCTTTGGAAGCAGCTGCTTTCTCTCCAGTAGTCTAGTTATGCTGCATGAACCAGTTCTGGCAAGTAGCTTGCAGGCTGTAGTTATCAATGCGAACTTTCTCTAGGTAAATAAAACTGAAAAATACCTGAATATTGCGGAGCCTAGGAGGCTCTGACACCAGTATCACAACTACTTGAAAGCATTTAGCAGATTATGCCCTAAGGGACAATCAAAAATCTCTCCCTGTGCACTCGGCAGGGCACAGTGTAATTCCTTGAAACTTGCACTGTGTCAGACCGGGAGAGCATGGCATCCAAGGCCTTTCACTATCTCAGGAAGGGGGATAGCTGAAGTGGATGCATGGTTTACTGTATATAAACGGTGACAGGGACTGGCCACATCTTGGAGAGCAGATTTCAAACCTGAAAACCCTACTCCTTGTGATTTAACCTGGGAAAAAGGCAAAACAGATGTGAATAATGGTCATTTGCCATAGTCCCCCATCGGACTGATGACAAGCAATAACCTAAAATTTCTCCTGTAGCTATTAAAAGGAATTTCTTTATATTTGCACTGTAAGCTATAAGGTTATCATTTGCTCTCAGTCAGAGTGTGAGTTGCTTTATTGTTGAGCTACTATTGTTGGTCTACTACCTTATTATTACAGGCAGTGTAAAAACATTTGAACAAACATGGATCTGAGCCTGTGGCTTCGTAAACTTCAGCCTGGTAAAAGGACATCCAGCTTAGCTCAGAGAGGCAAGGAGGCAGAGCTGGTTGGCCCACTGCTGATTCTCTTCTTGCTATGTTTTTGCAGTTATTGTGGAAAAGAAAGGCCTTTAAGAATGCATTTAAAATGAGAAAAAGTGGCTGTTTGGGCATTTACAGTGAGCTGCTCCCTAATATACACAGCATGGAAAAAGTGAAGCTGGGCTGTTTGAAAAATCTAATCAGAATTGATAGTGTTTGGCATAATTGACCAATGAGAGATCTGGCATCCTACTAAAGGAGCAGGGATAGCTCTGCTGAGAAGGCAGTGAACATGGAGAGAAGCTCCTTGAATTTGCTGCTCTCAAGAAGGAGGAAGCAAAAGGAAGGCAGCACAGAGGGAGGCAACAAGCACAGCAGCAGGGTTCAAAATTCCTCTGGTTCTGACAAATGAACACAACAGAGCCACAGAGGTAAAGTATTTAAATGAGCACTGGTGTGAAGCTTTGTCATGGGGATGTATACTACAGGATTTTCTTTAGAAGAGGTTCACAAAAGGGCCCGTGAGGCAGAAGGCAGCCACATCGTCACCACCTGAAGAGAGCAGCTGTCAACAATGGCTGAGAAGACACCTGCTTTACCAGAGGCCCCATGGTATCCCAGGCATCACTTCATATATGGACCCTACCAGATACAGAGCATATGTTTCCAAACACCGTCACACCTGGAGCAGCCCTGTGGCTTATGACAGCCTAGGAGGGACTGGCCTCAAATTTGTGTGGCAGCCGGGGCAAGGAGAGCACTGACCAGGGCTCTTCTGCTGGTGGCAAGGAAACTGAGAGCTGCAGTCTGACATGGCTGCCTCCTGCTCAGCACCCAGACCAGGGTCTCTGTCTGTCCTCCTCAAAATTATACCGGTGGGTTGGTTTCTTTCCCTCTGCAGTTGGTAGGAGGTGTCTCAGGTACCCCTTGTGGGGTCCTGCTGGCTCCTCTGATGATGACACTGGGGCTCTGACCCCCAAGGTTTTCAAGGTGACTGTGAACTGAATGTAAAAATACAGCCTTTGATTTTACAGTTCTTTAACAGAAAAAAAAACCCTCCACAACCCGCCCCTGTTCTGGGCCAAATTAACTGGCAGTGTCGTTCAGTGTAAGCAAGGCACAAGATATGCAGCTTCCTTCAGTGCACTGGTATGTGGCCACATCTGTCCATAGAGCATTGCAGATGCAAACACCCTCTGGTGCAAAGAAATTACTAGTTTTCGAGTGCCCACCCTTTTGGCTTCACAGTTGCTGTTCTGCAGGTCTGCCTTGCCTTGGGACACTTGCTCCCTGCAGGCAATGCACATAAACACAGGAGCAGATTTTTTCATTCATTCCCAGGGTTTTCAGTAAGTGTCACATTTTGGCTGAAAACTCATCCGACAGGGCTTCATGGGCATGCCAGATTTCTGAGCTTCAATGCCAGGTCTCTGTGAGTGGGATCTGCAGCAAACTCACATGCTCAGCAGTGAATGTGCCCTGTAATAATAAGCCCTATGGTTCTCCGGCACCAGATGGCTGTTCATGGGAGGAGTACCAATAATATTGCAAATTAGTAAGTAAAGAGCCATCCCCTTCACATCGTTACCACCCATCCTGCTCTGGAGTGAAATAAAAACTCTTCCTGTACCATAGTTTTAATTAAAAGCCATACTGGTACATCACAGGGCAGCAAGAATGACTGAAATTGCGCACTTCTCTTCTCCTACATGGGAAGATTTACTGTATAGGCAATTGGAGGCTGTATGTCTTCCTGACAACATTATCCTTTAGTCCTCTGCACACAGGAGTAATACAGTAACTACTATACGCTGTAGTAAAACCTCCCATAAAAAGTTCCTGTATAACTAAAATATGGGTCTCTAGAAACTTTTGCTTTGATCGAGTCACTTAAAAGATTCACACACTCAGCTTATTTTAACTCTTCCTACCTCTGTGTGCGCTACAAGAAAGGCTTTCCCAAAACCCATCCTTTTTTTTTTTCCATTAACGTAGCAGCTCCTTGTTTGCTATGCCAGGGAAATAAATGCCGCTGGGCCATGGGAGTGGAGGAACTGCAGGCATATGCTAAGGAATAGCAAAGCTTCTCCAAGCAGCCACTCTTTTCCCATCAGGTCAGTGAAGAAGACGGTGTTATGCTGTGAGAAGGAGAAATGAGAGGCAACAGGATGGGTTGTGTAGAGGTTTGGGTTCTGCAGGGTTGTTGCTGGTGAGCCCCTGCTTTGTGCCCCCTCCCAGGTGAGGTGACCCCTGGGGCAGGGTGGGAGGCACATGGGAGCAAGGGGAGTAGTTGGAGGGACCTGGGCTTGGGGACAGCATTTCGAGTTCAGGAGGGGGCTGGGCAGGGTCCCAGGCAGGGTGCAGCTGTATTTTGGATAGGTGAGGGATGGAGAGAAGAAAAACCTGTGGATTGCCAACACACCACTGTTTTGGGCACATGGCGAGTTCAAAGGTGGACAAGGTGGGGCCAAGGATGGCAGGAAGAGGAGGTCTGTGTGGGGAGAGTCACTGTTCGACTGCACAGCAGAGATAGAGGCTTTGCCTGCCAGGACCCAGTGTCCTGTTTAGCAAATATTGGGCATCTCTGGAGACCTAGGAGAAGGGGCCTAGCTTCTGTGACTCTTCCAAGTCACGCTATTAATTTTCAGTTTAAACTTTTCCTCTAACAAGAAGAGTACAACAGAGTGATTAGCTACGCACACAGCCTTTTACCTCTCTTAAGCTTTGAGAAAATCCGCTAAGGACAGGGACAGTGACACCAGCATGTGGGTCACCCAAAATCTGACTGAATCAAACACTTGGGGATGCTGCACTGTTTATAATCCTTCTCACCGCTAACTTGTGTTTGTTAGGAAAATCTTGTTTCTCAGAGGATGCTTTACAGAGACCTGTGATTACTGCCTGTCTAGTGGGCTGGGGGGCAGAGCAAGGAGAAAAATTTGCCTCGAAATACATAACGAAGGCAACCATGTGGATTTTTTACATAGGTCTGACTGTAATGAAGTGAACCTTGGGTCATTTAGCAATTACTATGGTTGATCAATAATAAGCACTTCACGAATTAAGGTACTCAGCTCCTATACAAGATAAAGTTGTTTCAGATAGCAACCTTTGCCATATTGCAAAAACACTGATATGACTGCCCCGGTCTTTTCTAGAACTGAACAAATCAGCTTTTGTCCAAAGCACAATGGGACACTAGGTTCCTGCTCTGGGTTCAGATACATCAGCCCTGTGGATTCTCAGGAGTTTTTTTAAATAAAAACAAAATGCCTTTACTTAGTGTAGGCTGCTATTATAAAATGTCATTGTGCTTAGATTACAGATTTTGCTAGAGTCTAACAGTCAATCTTTTCCATATGAGTGCATGCTTTTGGCTGGGAAAACTATTATCTGAATATAATGGCTTTCTTTTTAAGCCAAAAACTAAGTATGGAAGGCACAGCCAACTGAAACGAGAAACACTGCCTTATTTCAGTTTTTGTAAAATTGCTCTTATTTCTGACGGTGGTTTTGCTGAAGACAGTGGTTTTGCAGAAGAGATGCAATCTTTCTTAAATAGATGATAAATAATGGCTTAAAACTGAATTGGAAGCAGAAAAAATAGAGACAATTAATTCAACTGAAAAAGGCTAATTTTCATTCTGATTACCCATGCTAGCACACAATCATCATTTAATGCTGTTACTAGACTGTGGGATAAGGAACAAATCATAGAATTCAATTGATAAAATAAATAGTACAATACATGTACTGTTCACGTCAATCTGTCAGTAATTATTCTCTACTATGCTACACAAAAATATTCCCTTCCAGTTTGAATACAGTTTCAAAACTCCCATTAGAAATTTCAAGACATATATGTGGACAATGCGGGTGATGTTCCATCCTCACTTCTTCAATGTTGTGTGTGCCTTTCTGCCTTCACCTTCGAAATATATATTTGGAAACTTTTCTCATATGGCTAGTATGTTCATGGGTCCCCTCTATATTTTGAAATATTTCACTGAGGTTATTCCTCAAATTTCAGACAAATCTTGCTGCTTCCCCTCATCCAGTTTATTTCCCAAGCTAGACTACAGTTAATTAATTTTTTGTCATCCTACTGTGCTGGACACGTTTCATTCCTACTACCAGATGCCAAATGAAGTTCCCTGCAAGTGGCAGCTGCCACACAAAATTGGATCTGGAGGAAAGTCCGCGCTGTGGCGTGCTGGGAGGACCCAGAGGTACGTGCATGCAGCGTTTGATACCTGTGTTGGTTTCACACTGCAGTGCTGATGTCCCCTGGAAACCTGTTGAAAAATGCCCTTTAAACGAAATTCCTCAATTGTATTGGTAGGATCTTCATTTTCTGTTTTAAAGCATCACTGTCTAATTTCAACGTAATACTGACCTTCCCTGTTCTGACTCATTTCTGCCCAGACCAAAAACTATCTAGACCTCAGCATTTCTGCTAGGGAGTTTGGGTGTGAGAGTACAAATACGACTGCATTTCCCATTCTATGAGCAGAGAATTAATTAGAATCTAGAGTGAATTGCTTCTAGCGTGATGTGAAATCTAACAGAAGTTGTAAATTGAAGTTTGAGTTCAAAATGAATTTGCTCAGCATAGGCAGTTAAGACTGTATAAGCACATAAAACTTGCTTTCCTGAGAAACTGGCCTAAAGACTCAGTTTGAAACTTTCAGTACATTTGGATCAAACACTATTGAGAAATCAGTTCAAGGAATCATATAAATAACTGTACCTTAAAAAATAGAATTTTAAATATTATTTCTAACCGGTGCAGCAGTGTACTAAAAAAATTCTGTTAGATGGCTGAAAACTTTTTCAAGCCTGCCTTTCAGCTTATCTCTCATCTTTATAGACTCTGGAAAGGCATGTTAGTCTCTAGGCGATGAATATGATTTGTTTACTCAAAGAGCTTCCTGAAATCACAAAGCAGCATTACTGTATGTTATTAAAAGATAAAAATTGTATTACTGTCAGGTGAAGGGTCAATGTCAAAACCCTGTTATATCTGGCAACTTCAGATTTAAAGCTGAAGCAGTCTTGAAGGTGGTCAATTGAACGTGTTGTATTCAGCAAAAATATCTCATGATACAACATTGTTTCCTATGTCTGGGTCCATCTAGAGCTGTCAGGAGAGAAATATCACCCTAACATGCAACTGCTTGTCAATTTACTTCTCTGGATACTTGCAATAAATTAGAAATTGTACAACAACAACAACAAATTTTACAGAAAGACCATCTTTACAGTGCATGTGCCCAGGCAGGGGGAAAGAAGAGCCAGGATGGGCTGAAAGGGCTTGTTGGAGTCTTTGTCTCTTTCTGGCTGCAAGAGGTGGTTCTGCACTGAAAGGAGACTTTTAAAATGGCATTGGTACATACTGTAACTCAAGGGGAAGAGGCAATAAAAGTAATTTCTGTCAAACAACTAAGCAGATGTGACTGGATATTGTAAGAAGCTATTCAGCTGGAAATCAGAAGTCATTTTTACATAAGTGCATTCTAGAAGAAATATTCTCTAAGTTTTTACTGCAGGACTCAAGCGAGTCCTCTCAGCTTTACATGGATACTCTCTTCATATGTTACTATAACATATTTTGTGGAAACCATGATTATAATCTTCATAATTATTCTTGCTCTGGGAAATTTTTAAAAATACATAGAAAGTCTGCTTGAAGTATTTATAGTCACAGCAATGTGATGAAGTAGCATAACTGTAACTCTTTATTCAGAAACTAAACCAAAATGTCTATTGAATTGGGGTGGGAGGAGGGAGGGGGCAATGAGCAGAGCAGTATATTAGGACCATAAGGCAATCTGTTCTTTCAGCTAAATAGTAGGAATCCATCACATTGCAATGAGGTTCTCTGAGGCAATTTAGGTAACTTTTTTTGATATACACCTCAAAACAGTAATGGTGACAATAAACCGCAGAGAAAACAATTTACCCTGTTTCTGACAATTATTCTTTCAATACTGCAGTGACCCCATTAACCAGCCATGTGCATTAGGAAAATCCAGCATTTCAGCTAAGAATAAGGGGAAGAATAACAATGTTTAAATGGGTTCATTCTAAATCTAATAGCCAGTTGAAAAACCTATAAAGTTTTTATCAAGCATATAGATTCACCTAAATAGACAATTTTCTTACTTGTTTTTCTACTACAGAAAAAGATGAAATCCTTAAGTCCAAGGCGTTTTTTCACAAAGGGCTTGAATTTCTATCACAAATCTAAGCTACTGGAAACAGCCTTCATATTGACCTTTTTTCTGACAGCAAAGGATCAACTATTTAAAATGCCTAATTTATTGTTGCTCACATGCAAACAATTTCTCTCTTCCAGAATGAACAAGTGCAAATAATTACTTATGCATTCCTGACAAAAGAGGCATATGAATTTTTCCCCCCACGCAGCGAGGCCATTGACCCATCAGGTACGTCTCTGGCAGTTGTTCTAAAGAAAAAAAAAATTACATCTTTCAGCACCTTGGATATGATACTGTGTAACATCAGCAGCTTATGATAAACCCTATTCTCAAATGATTTTGCTGAAACAAGAGTTCTGCTGCCTTTCCATATGAGCAATACTCACTGACATATTTCTGGAATGAGCAGCTACTACGGGTGTTAACAAATCACATTTTGTCCCCTGGGACAGCCAGAGCCCAGTGGAGTCTGTATCATGTCTCATCCTTGCTTCGGTCTACTCAGATATTTTATTTGGGTTGCAGATCCCGTTTACTAAAAGACCACATTCTCACAGAGCTGCTTGTGTTTTTATTTCGGAGTTTCCCTATGCAACCCCAGCCTCATTTCCATGGTATTGTCCGTTATGGCAGAGCTTCTTGGCCGGTAGAAGACATACAGGGTGTAGATTCATTAATGCCAGCTGTAAAGTAGTAACTTGTTAGTTTCAATTCTTTTGGTACATAAAAAAACTTTTAGATGTTTCCCTTCAAGTGCAGATGTGACAGAGTGTGATTATTTCAAACTTCAGGTTCTACCACAAAAAGTTATGAAGACAACGAGAACAGTGTGCCAGTCAATCCAAGTGTGGTCTACAGTAACATTTGGGCATATGGAAATCATTCTGGAGTTTGGCTGTTAGCACTCTGTACACCAGTAAAACAACTAGTCACTGCTAAAGAAAACACACAGCAGCACAAGCTTAGGGTCTGGCTCCATCTTATGCTGGAATCTGATGTCATAAAGCAGTTAGAACCAGGTCCTCAAAGATATTGAGCTCTCTGAAACTAGGGGAAATCAGGTCATGCTTACCTATAAAGCCTTGCTTCTTGGGGAATTTCCAGAAGCACTTAAGCACCAAATTTTCACAGCTTTCTTGGGAAACTGTGAACATAGGGGATTGAGCATCACTTTTGAGTACTTATCCACGTGCTTGGGTATTTATGTGTCACTAAGATTCCTGCCTATGGAGCTGTGATCCCATTAAATCATAACAGGTAAATGGTATCACAGTTGATAACTACTTGAAAAATTTCCCTGACACACCAACTAGCAGCAGCAGCCCTCTCATGCTAGAGATGTCCTGTTTTATTTGATTGCTTGGGATCATTCATAATCCCATGGCATTTTTCACAGAAGTCCTCAGCCTGCAATTTAATTGCAAGCTTAAGCTGCAGCACCAGTACAGCTGCTGTTTGAAACGGTAGATGAAGACTCACTGGGAGCCAGGCAGGAATGGAGCCAGCTTCATGTGGTGACTTGAGATGGTTTGGTCAGGCTGAGGTGCTCCATTTTCCTTCCTGGAGGAGAAGGGCAGGCATGGAGAAGGAGGGCAGAGCAGGAGGGTTGGATCCTGCTCAGGTGGGGATGGCAGGGCCACTCCCAGCTCAGCCTGGCTCCAGCCAAGGACAACACAGCCCATGCCACATGTCTGGTTTTCCTCCCTGTTGTGGTATAATTACTGCCATTATAAGCAAAGAAAAAAAACCACAACTTTAAAAACTTCAATGAATTAATCAAAGGCCCTTGCTGAAAAGCAAAAACAGAATCAGGACCTTTTTTCAGATGCAGATTCCAAAACTGATGCTTTGTAGCCTCCACTTCCTTTGTTTCTCTGGATTTGAGGCACTACATTAAGTCTTCATGTCAAACAAAGCAATTGTTTTTGACCCTGGGAAAATGACTGTACAGGCTTATGTTTTCATTAAAGTTTTCCCTGTGTTTCAGAGCATTATGTCTATGGCATAGTGGCATAAATGCTGTACTCTGTGTAGGAATCTGCACCCCTTGTAGGACCACCCCTGAAAAATGCAGTTTCCCCCAGGGTAAGTGAAGTTTGTCAACTCGTGGTGGTGTGTGGGCTCTCATACAGCTGTTTTGCACTTCATATTTATAGCCAAGAGTTAAATGTGTTGGTTGTATGAGGAGAAGTTTTTTCCTTAGAGTTGTCTTCAAAGTAGTGTGGTGGTCATACTGTTTCCTCATGCTTTCCATCTGACGAGCTACTTCAGATTTCTGCAAAACAGAGACAGGGAACCAATTCACTCACAATCCTTCTTGTCACACTCATCAGAGGAGTGTCTTTTGTGTCAGGCTGAAGGGTTTGCAGTACTTCTTATCAATTTGGTTGCCATACGCAACTTATAATTGCTCATTCAGCTGTTAGGAGTATACATCTGCAGCTTGGACCCTCACAAATAGAACTAATGGTAACTAAAATTTAACAGTTTATACTGTTAACCAAGGAAGGAAAACCCCAGGTTGATAGAACATCTGTGTCTGCTGTCCATTTCCCATCAAAGTTCCCCTGAAATCTGTTAATCCAGGAAAAGAGCTTGGAGGTTTTCTAGTTGCCATTTCCTTTTTCTCTGCTTTTAAAAATGCCTAGGAAATTTAGTAAAAGCTGGCATAATGACGAGTGGAAAACTAGCCACAGAGATCTCTGGGCAGATGGGTCAGAACAGCTTATTCTGAAGTAAATCTATTAAGGTAAAACAAACCATCTTAAAAAAAAGAAGTGATTTTTTTTTTCCTTTCAAATCTTGAGCAGAAATAGAGAGAGCTGTGATAGAAAGTTGCATTTTAGATGTTAAATTTTACTAATCTTTTATGCATATAAGATTTATAAGTTTTTTTATGCTAACCTGAAATGTGACAAACAGGTCAGAACAGACTGCATTCCTATTTTGAAAAGTGAAAATGTAAGCCACTTAAGACAAAACAGCTTTGCTTTGTATGCACATTCTTGGAGCAACTCTGATTGCAAGGCAGACCTTTTCTCCTTGCCCCTGTTCCCACACACCAGCTTTTCAGCAAGTGCCCATCCCCACTACTCCTCCTCGGCTGGCCTCTGGGTACGGCTGGGGACTGCAGAGCCCCACCAGAGCAGCAGTTTGTCCCCATCCCACCTGTCCTACTGCTCCTTCCGCCCTGCAGCACCTCACACCTTTCAGCCATGGCCTCATTTCTTCTGCCTTTGTGCCAGGACAAGCCTAGAAGCTCGAAACAAGATCCTATTAACCCTGCTTTGCTGTTGCCCCCAGATCCCCAGCATCTGTATCCTTGCCGGGTTTTGCCCTTTCTTCTAGAGCAATCTACTCCCTCTCTACTCTCCTACCCTGTCACTCTTTTACACTTTCTGCCAATCTGACTTTCTTCAGATCCTGCCATATTTAAGTTTTGTCTCCAGTTCCACAGTCTGACGTTGGCTTTCCAGCCCCAGCTAATCCTCCTGAACTAATAATTTTCTGCCTAAAAATAAACAAACCTTGATAAGCATTTGCTGAACTGAATAGACAAGGTTTAGCAAATTATTTGATTTTCACTAATTCCCACAGTGTTCCCTACCTATAAAGACCAAAAAGAGGGATTAAGCCTCACTTTGAAGAACAGACACCCTCCTTTCACCAGAGCCTGCTGCCAGGTGTAAAATGTTCTGTTCCCTCCTTCACCCCACAGCTTTGCACAGCCCCAGTGATGGGTCTAAGCTGACCCCTGTGGGAAAATCTGCTTTTTGTCCACTTTAATAATTGCTCCATACAGCTATAGCCTTTCAGTCACCAAGCTGTAAAATCGCTTTTGTTATTTATGTTATAAGAACACCTGGAATGCAGCCTCAGCAGTGCTTTCTGTGCTAGATTGTTGTGTTTTGTGAGGTTTTTTTTCATTTTTGCCTTTGTCTTGCAATTCATTGGTTGAGGTTCTTATACAGATGATTAAAATCCCAGCACCTCCGAGAGCTACTGCGTGTGAAAAAGTTGCATTTACCTCTTTCCCTAGAGAAGAGTTAAAAAAAGTGGCTTGTGTATTCCTCCCTGAATATGGCAAATGTTTTGGTCATCTCAGTACCATTTTTAGTGTGCTACAAACCTCAGATTCCTGAACCAACTGTCAGGGAAACAAAACGAAACATAGGCACTCCCCCAGTGCCACTGCACAGAGCTGAGTGCCCATTCTTCTGATCCAGTCACAAATCCCAATTCCAAAATTCATTGGACTCTACAAACACAAATTACAATTTGTTCACAAAAGATGAATCAAACCTTCCTTTGATTTGTTGTTAGATACAGAATTGCTGAAGACAGCAGGACTGGGGTGATATTGTTTTGATAACCTGTGTCCTTTGGTCAGCAGTGCTTTTCTTGTTGCAAGCACTTTACATTCATATATCAAGCTTTCAATTTAAAACAGCATTTATCATACAGCAGCCTGAATTCAATAGGAAAATTGCTGCTGCTTTTCCAGCTGTCAGTTGGATTGCAAGAGCATCACCCTCCTTTCTACCAAACTCTCCTGTGAGACTCATTCAAAGCCTGAAGAATACTTAAGAATTTTGACGGACAAGTAAAGCAGTAACATTATTTTTTTCCATATCATGTATTTACCAAATATCATAGAGTCATGTCTTATCAGAAGTAAGCATTTTAGAGTTTCCATCACAAATGATGAGTCTTTTCAGAAAAAAAAGGCAATACAAAACATTTACTTTCTGCTATTGAATTTCAACTACCTGAGAGCAGGATATCCACACAAATGCTTTTTTTTCAATTGCTTGCTTAAGAGTCTTTTGACAGTTCAAGCTTCTCCATTGTCTTCCACCAAGGAGGAAACACACCTGGAGGCCAGGCTTGGAGGTTAGGATTTTTAAAACCCCCAGTGAAGTTTGCAATGTGAATTGCAAACCAAATTTTTTTGGCCTTAGGAACACTAAAATGTGTGACTGTAAGGCTACTTATTGGTTTGTACTCTACGGTTAGAATCCATTACTGTTTTCTAGTTTGGTTGTTTGGGTTTTTTTTCAAATGACACACAGAAGTTCTCAGATACATCTAAGTCTGTGCGCTTAAACTTCTTGCAAGGATTCAGATTTTTCTTTGGTCTAGGTCATGAATAAAATGATCTTAAGAATGTAAAACAGGCTTTGGCCATCTGAGTATTGTCTTTTTTTTAGACATTAGGATTGGGGTCAATAAACTACCTGAATATTACCTGTCTTTTCAAAAGTCCAACAAAGCTTATAAGGTTCAGGGAATTCTAGAGTTCTTGGATCAAAGAAAAGACCTGAGCTAAAAGAAAGTCAGTGCTGGGCTGTTAAAGTGAATAGGAAAACTGTTGATGGTGACAATGGCACAAAGTCTGGCCATATCTGCCTTTAAGGTAGATGATTTGATGTGTGAAGTCTTCAAGAAGCCACTAGGCTAAGAAAGGCAAGGGGAGAGGAAAAAACATGCATTGGAAACGATGTCATTGATTGGGTATAATGACTATTTGTTTTGATATTTTGCCTGCATTTTTGTCTAACCACTGAAACTGTCCCGAAGGTTTCACATGACCTTCAGTTTTTCAGGATTAGGAGGTGGTGTGTTCTTGTGAATGCCCTTGGTGCAAAAGTTTTTGTTCTAAACCTCAGTGCTTTCTCTCTTGCAAGGATTTAACGGGCTTTTTGTATGCTTTTTGAAGTTTGGTGACCTTGTGCCACTCACAGTCTTCAAAGCAGTATGAACTGATAGACAGTGAAAAGGCCATACTTTGGAGCTGTGATTTAATTTTGGAGATCTGATATTACTGCGGCAAGTTAAGCACAAACAGCAACGCACAAGTCTTCCTCCCCTTGCCTCCCTCCTTGTAAAGAAACAGCTGTGACTTCAGAAACACCCAGCACCAGATATTAATTCAAATTTGAGGAGTTTCATTTCAAATAATTATATGAGCAGTGCTCCAGGGTACTGTTTACATTTCTGAGCTTCATCCATTTGATTTCTTCATTCTCAGCACTAACCCATGTGAAAAGCAGATGACATGCAGACCTTGCAGTAGTCTTGTTACTCCAGTTGTTTCTATTTAATTAGTCATGAAAACCAGCCTAAGAGTAAAGTTTTCCACATTCCTCATCTTCTCAGCTTGAACTAGCTCTTTGTCATTTCCCCTCCAGCATTAACAAAGTTTCTACAGAAAAAAAAAATCAAAACCAAAACAAGAGAGAAAAACAAAGAACTGCACTAACCTACCTTGGAAAACAAAGAATAGTAGATGGAGAAGGGCAAGCCACCAGTGGCATGACTTTCCTCTGCTCCAAAAGAAATACTTGTGGTGTTGATATCCAGAGACTTCATTTGCACTGGGACTGGGGGAAAAGAAAACCTCTAAATTCTGTGAAAATACACCTGACAATTCAGTAATTATTTCTTAATTTTTTTTCTGTCCAAATAGTTATGCTTGCCAGCATAAATTCCAATACAAATAGTCTGACAGGTTGTAGGTGAAGGACTGGAATTTCACAAGAATTAATGACTTTAAGTTGTGGTCACTGTTATGAAAGCCTCTTTTCCATGGCTTTGGGTACTCTGGCCCTTCTTCCTCTTGCTGCCTTTCAAAATATAGACTTGCATTTAAATTTGTGTTGGGTTTGATCCTTTCTGTTGTTTTGGGGTTTTAATTGTTGGTTTTTGCTCTATTGGTTTTTAGTTTTTATTTTTTTATCAACTGCACAGATTAAAGAGTATGTCACTGTTGCTGATATTCTAATTCTCTGGACTGGAAACTTTGAAAGGTCTTGGGGACACAACCTCTTAAGGCTGAACTTGACCTTACAGTGTTTTCATCCACTGCTAGGACTCACTTAAACAGAGCCCCTAGCTGCAACTTCACTCTCCTGCTGGCAATAGAGTCCGGTCATAAAGTCATAGTACTTTAAAGACTTCAAAGAAAACAGCAGATTTTGTTAGCCGATATAACAAATATCCCATTAAAAACAAAAACACATAAAAAAACCAAAGCAAAAACCAACCAACCAAACAAACAAACATAACCAAACAAAAAAACCCCATATCTGCTTTGTCACTATCCAGGGAATATAAGAGCTTGTAAAGACTGCAAGTAAATTGAAGATAAAATTTGTTGTGTGTATAAAAAGAGATGTATTCCCAAAAATAATTGAAATTACAGACATTTATACTTTTGAAGAAATGATTATTTGTTTCTCTCTTAGTTACAGATAATTAGCACCAAGGTGCTCTATGACATTCACAAAACTCCAGAGTGAAGGTATCTTTCTTGTAGCTCAGTATTTTGTTCCTTTTAGCCACTCACACAAGAGCTTGTTCTTTGTTGTTCTTCATTTGCTGTTTTTCATTGTACCCAGTATGAGCTTCTAAGCCTGCTTTCCAAATCTCCTGTGATTTAGCTCTGACCAAGCTAACTCTGGCTCAGCATCTTGTGGAGAGTAGGGGGTGGCTGACTGCTATCACAGCTTTTTTAATGCAAATATGCAAATGACCTTCAGTTTGTCCTCCTTCAAGTGCCTCTAAGCATAGCATGAATTTTCCCCAATATTTAGACTGCTAATACCACCACTTTCTCCAAATCTCTAATTAGTATTTGCTTCTGTGTTGGTGCCTGCTGGAATTAATTGATATTTGTTAGATGCTGAAGGGCAGGAACATATGGTGCCACCTTGTGTGCTGTGCTGATCTGTATGAAACCCTGCTGCTGTGACTGCTGAGTCAGTTCTTTCCTTTTCTCAACAATAGCAGTAGCTTTAAGATTGACAAGTAGTGAAGGTGAAAGCATTTAACCCACTGTCTGAGCAGTGTGGCTACAGCTGTATTAGAAAATAGTAATAGAAAGATTGAATAGAAAGATAGAGAAACACTCAGTGTTAAATATCTGACTTTCAGACTATACACATGTCAGGAAGGTTTCTTTGGACTTAGGTTGATTCTAGTCCCGTGAGCTGAACTCCAATATGCAGGTGAAGTACATCGATGTGTTCCTGGAGCACATAATTTTGTTTGGTTTTGACCAGAAGGAAACCAGCTCCTGTGCTCCAGGGCTGCTCTGGGATGCCCACCAAGCATTTACTGATCTCTAGAAAGTTTATCGGGAAAAAATGGTAAGTGGTAAGCAGAAAAAGTTGGGAGATAATAACCTTACACACGCCAAATTTGTCATGTGTAGCAGTAAGGTCCCATGTGATCTAATATCCAGTTAATTTTCCTACAGATGTCCAAACTGTGAATTTTTTTTTTCACACCCTGGCTTTGAGGTGGTTTGAACTAATAATTTCCTTTGTCAAGAAAACACGGATGTGATGAGAAGGCTGCCTGTAGATGCAGTGTAGATGTAAGCAAAACTTTTTGGCTTTCTAAGACTGCCCTTATCATACGAAAACCATCCCAGCAACGTTTGTGGTCTTTCCCTCATAAGCCACATATAGGTCTCCATATGATACACGTGGACATTGTTCTGTAAGAAGTTGCCTGTGGTGGGCTGTGAAGCAGCCAGACATTTCTGTACTGATGGCCAAAGGACACAGGGTTCGGTGACTTTAATGCTCTGGTTTGCAGTTGTTGTGACTTGGACTTCGCTTCAAGCAGCAATATAAGAACAATAAAGACAATACAAAAATGATAAGGCAGCCTACCTGAAGCCCAGGAAGTAAAACAGACAGCACAGCAGAACATATTGCCCTTGTTTTGGCAGGGAGACCTTTGGTATGGACTTGTATCTGAGGGTATGGTCATACATACCCCACTGGGGTTGGGGCCTAGGCTCCATATAAGCCTGTGTGAGGCTGAGATTCCAAACACCCCTGTGAGTTCCTCAGCAGGGGAAGCAGCTCCTGGGGATCATGAGCAAGCCCTGCCCAACAACCTTGGCCATGAGTTACTGGGACCTCTACCAGGGAGCACGCCTCCCTGCTGCACAGGAGTTCAGCTCTGTGGAATGTTTTGTTCTAGTTCCTGTGTTTTGAAGAGAAGGCAGAGGGTACAGTGGCTGTGTGTAGAAGGCGCAAATGTTGTCTGACACTGTATTGTGGGCGGTGAGGTGTGAAGAGAAAAGCACAGAGCTCAGAGGCAGAAGAGGTTTCGAACCACTGAGCCATTGTTATTCCTGCCCCATGACAGCTAAACAAAGTCTGAGCTGCTCAAGCTACTGATCTTCATGTCTGACAGGCCAGGCACTGCTTCTGCATTGCACTAACCCACACCACAGCTCTGCTTCCCAGCTGTCTGCCACAGAGCTCAGTGCACACAACCCTCCTCAGGAAGACTTGCCTTTGTAAGGATCCTTCCCCTACTGCATTCCACTAGGTAGGGATGCTGTACATCATTAGGCAAATGGTATTTCTTAGAAAGCAAGGCTGGATTATACATTCACTGTCATGCTGCTGCAGGATTAAGGCATCTGGTTTTGTACTGCAATTGCTCTCTGTGTTTGTTTTGTTTGGTTTATTTAATTTTTTGTTTGTTTGGGGGGGTTTTTGTTTGTTTTTTTTTTAAACCACCATATTAAAGCACTAGGGGTAGTAATGTAAACATACAATATATTATTGACCTCATGACTTCGTTGTTCACCTTTTTTCCCTCAGAATAAACTGAAAATATACTGGAAAGCCCTAAAAGGGAAAAAAAATCAACTGTACCACCAAACCTAAACCTAAACTAGCTCCCCATTGCAAAAAAAGGTGGTGCCTGGGAGCCAGAGGTGCTGAAAAACTAAATGGGCCATAGCTTTTAGTGTTGATTTGGTACAGTTTGCTCCCAGGTCTTCAGCAGATGATAATACCAAGGAATTAGTGCAGAGCTGCGGGTGCAATCTAGCTTTGTTATTCCTAAACCATTCAGCTTAATCCCTTCTTAGAGAGAATACATGCATTGAATAAAATTTTATTCGTTTAAAGCTACACTGTAGACCCATCTATTGAGATTTTTATTTTGTTTTATAAATTTATGGATTTAACTACATACTGGTAGAAAGTTGCATACACATTTTTCTCAGCTAAAGAAAACCACAAATTGGCTACATTTACAGACAGAAGAAGGTGCTGCTAAGGCAAACATTCTATTTCCTGCTGAGAGGCTGTAAATCATAGCTCACAAAGCAATACACACGGAGTTTTTATTCTGTTGTAAAAATACTGGAGTGAATTGGTTGCCTGGAAGAAATGAAATGAAGTGAGATAGTGTAAAATGCCTTAATTGTTGCTTGCTGACATAATGTGTTTTGGATAGCTTTCCATTATATTACCCTAAACAGCTGGACATTGGAGTTGAGAAGATTTTTTTCAATTTTTCATAATTAATACAGTGTTTTTATCTGAGGTGAATGGCATTTCTAGCACAGCAAAGGGTTATTTTGTTTTCCTTATTTCACTCTCATTTATCTTCACATCTCTCTCACGGACTTTTTATTTCAGCACCTTTTGCTTTTCATGGGTCTTTAGTTCCATTAAACATCCAGCGCTAATTAGACTCTGTTGTCTAGACTGTACCAAACACTTCACTCAAAATCAAAGAGCATTTAATTAGTTAGTCTACAGGTTACACCCTATCTTGCAACATTAACACAAATGAACAGTTGAAATGCTTGTTACAGCCTAGCAAAAATGTAAAAAAATCTTCTTAATGGCAATCAAGATTTCCATTTCATTATTGATGAAGGCAGGCATGACAAGTCCCTGCTACTCAGATGACTGCTGGGCTGTTTTTGATGGAGGAAAGGCAGGGGAGCAGTAATGCTTATTTCTATCCTTTTCCAGGAACAGCTACACAGGCAAAGCCTGTGTTGAACACATACAGGGTTGAGCCAAAAGTGGAGTGAAGCCACCAGGTAGCCTTGGCTTACCACAGCCTGCCCCTGCCATGGGCAGGATCAAATGTTCAGAGAGTTTCAGTCCTGCAGCTCTTTTGGATCTCTGGGAATTTTTTCTGGCTTTCAAATGGGAAGCAAGAAAGTTCAGAAACCATTGCGAATATAGTAATATCTAACTGTTTCTAGTGAATACAGCAATAGATTGCTAACCATGTCTTGGAATGAGTCAAGAGAAGTGTGACCAGCAGATCGAGGGAGGTGATTCTTCCCCTTTGCTTTGCTGAGAGCCCACCTGTAGTGCTGCATCCAGCTCTGGGACCCCCAAAATAAGAGGGACATGGATCTGGTTGGAGCGAGTCCAGAGGAGGGCCGAGACGATGATTAGAGGGCTGGAGCACCTCTCCTATGAGGAAAGGCTGAAACAGTTGGGGTTGTTTAGCCTGGAGAAGAGAGGGCTCTGGGGAGACCTTACAGCAGCCTTCCAGTACCTAAAGGGGGCCTACAGAAAAGCTGGAGAGGGACCTGTTTACAAGGACATGTCATGATAGGACAAGGGGGAATGGCTTTAAACTGAGAGTAGGTTTAGATTAGATATTAGAAAGAAATTCTTTACTGCAAGGGTTAAGCACTGCAACAGGTAGCCCAGCCAAGATGTGGATGCACAATACCTGGAAGTGTTGTGGATCTGAGGTCGTACAGGACTTTAAGCAACCTGGTCTAGTGGAAGGTATCTTTGCCCATGGCAGTGGAGTTGGAACTAGATGATTTTTAAAGTTTCTTCAAATCCAAACCATTCTGTGATTGTTACGATCACTGCATGTGCTACCATGATGCTACCAAGGTTTTCTGTTTACGTAATATTTTACTCAGGTTTGGGGAGGGAAGGGGTGCATGCCAGGTTTGGGGTACATTGACTACAGTGGCAGCTCAGTGTTAATGCACCTGCCCATATATTCTAACCATTTGCAAACATAAGAAGAGATAGTAAGCCCAGACAGACAAATCAGAACAAAATAATTAAGTATCTTAGATCTTCTCTTTCTTTTCCAGCTTGCATGGGGCTACCATGTACTATCCAATAGATTTTTTCAAGATCACAGTAGACATAAGGTAAACTAGATCCCCACTGGCATCCAGTAATCTTTGCAGTGGCAAAGTTTACTAAAACTTCAAATCCCCAGAGCAAGTGATTTTGTGAAAATATTGTATTTCTTTCTAAACAAAACAAAAAACAACAACAAAAAAGAGGAACCAAAAGGACCTCTACAGTCTCAATAAACAAAGAGCTCTTATGAAAATGAAATTAATGTAATCAAACATCAGACACAGTTCGTGATTTCTGAATATTCTGGATTTGAAGGCACAGAAGTAGGCAGTTCACTTAAGGAGTTAAATCTCTTAAGCAACTATTCTTCAGCTTCTCAAAAACATGAATAATAATTATTTTTGATCTCTAGTAAAGCTCTATGTGGTAGCGAGAATGGTACATTGAAAAAATGGAGATAGGTAAACAGAGCCAAAAACTTGATCTGAAAGTGCTTTAAATCTGTGTGAATTCTGGAATGCTTGGAGAAAAAGATCTGCTCAAGTGTGTGAACAATTCTCAAAGCAGTTCAGACCAGTGACCAGCAGTAATGCTTTCCAGGCACACTCCACCCTTCTCTCCTCAATAACAATCATCTAACACCATTTAAAAAGAAAATTATTTCAGCTTCAGTGTCTGCCTCTATTTTGCCAGACATTTAAATGCTTATTAAAGTCAAACTCCCCAAATGAGCTTGTTCTTGCAGATGGATCTACGTAAGTCATCTTTTCAAAGAAAACTTGTGCTGAAATATGCAGAACTGCTCAAGATGTGTTTGAGATAATTTGCTGACGACATTGGGTTAGGCAGTGCAGTCTGCAAGAGCAAGTTCTGCAATCAAAAAGGAAAATAAAATTAATTGAACTGCTCAGTTCCCCCTTTAAAAACTGGAAAAATATTTTTGATAAAGAAAATAAAGTAATTTGAAGCAAAACAGAATTGAATTTATAATGCTTAACTCACCTCAGTGATCTTCAGAATGCTACACTTCAGTTACTTGCTCTGGTTCAGTAGTATTACTTTTAACTGAGGCAGATGTATTTGTGATGTCCCTGTTGTAAAGTACAAAAACGATATTGCCATTACCAGTTTCTAAATATTATTACAATTTTTACAGTGCCTTACTGTCAAAAATGATTACTGCAAATCCTCTCTCTTTCCTGTTTATTCTGAGGAAATAAGGAAGCTTTTCCATTCTCCCTCATGAAATTAAAATCCCCAAAATTAGGTTGAACTCTGCACTGCCAAAACAATATTCCTGTCCAGTCTGTTCCTTTTTGTTGTTGTTTTGTAATAAGATCTTACTGCAGCAACCTTTTAATACAACTACATTAAATGAAGATAGGCAGGTACCACATATACTGCTGCGGTTTCTGCATGAATATTTCCAATGGATATGCAATTCCGTAAGTTTGAGGTGTCTGCCACTCCTTGAGGGGAAGGTAAGTAAATAAAGCAACATGTCCTTCTTTATATTTATTTTAGCATATAAAACAGCCTGTCTGACAAGCAGTTGTGATTTGTAAATGGAGTAATATGTCTTTAAACAACAATCAGAATTAGCACATTAGAAGCCACATATTTGAAAACTGCTGCAGTGTTTTAAGGATGTTACATCTCAGGGGAATCGCAGAGACTGTTGGACCATAAGCCAGATTAGAAAATATTAAAAGAGCAGCATTAAATATTTTCAGCTTGCAGTGGAAAAAGACACAGTTTTATATTTGTACTTCAGGCAGAGGCAAAATTAATATAATATGGTGTTCCATCTTTATTTTTCAGAGATCTGAAACCCTCTTACATCCTTGGTCTGGGATCTATAAACACTCTTTGTTGCTATACACCACAATTACGAGTAAACAAGTGTTCAGATTTAGTTTATTCTGGAAGCTCAGTGCAGTCTTCTAGCATAGCAAAGGTTTATCTACATGCTTTGTAGAAAGTGCCTTCAAAATTTAATTTAAAATTTTTATTAAATTAATTATTCATTAAAATGTACATTCATGTGTTAAGGTTGAATTATTATGCAGACCATAGAGATATATATTTCATTTCTACAGTTTTCTTTCATCTCATTAATATGATCTTCCCTTTTGTATTCTTTACCTAATTCACAAAAATCTTTAGCATCTCTCTTGCTCTTACTTAACAATACGCCACTTCCAATGATCCCTCCTGCAATTCCAGTAGACATGCGGTGGGTAGCTCAGCAGAGCAATGGCTAAGGGAGAAAATATGCATGAAATAGGGACTTTAGGAATTTAAAAGCTCTGACTGAAAGCATCCATAGAAGACTTTTTCTGAAAGTGAAAGAGCTCATTTATGTGAGATGGGATTTTGTTAAAAGCTTGTAACACAAAACCCATGAGCCCTGCACTGGACTTAGGGCGTTTTGCCTGGACTGGAGCTAGTGAAGTTTTTCCTGGTTTGATTTTTGTTGCCATGAGAAAGGTGAGTTTTTACTATAGAAAGATAGGGGATGTTCACAACAGTATCTTATATGCCTGATAATGGAAAGGTAAACTACAGATTACCTCATACACTTAGTGACTGGCATCACTAGAAAGAGTTGGCTTTTTATATTACCTGGAAAGAGGAAAAATTATTCGTTACAGCATATCTCTGCAGGATAATTCTGACACTTCAGCTGACTAGTCTGAACCAATGCTGGTTTCCTAAGGCTGAGATTTCTCAGAGATAAAGATGCATTAATCTTCTACCTAGACTTCAATTGGGCTTGAATGAAACAGGAATTTCTCTAATTGCCCTAGTTGATTAATCCAAATTAAGATAATCCATCATTATGTTACATTTAGATCAAACCTTGACCCTTAATTCCAAATCAGTCTTGAACTTTATGAGGACATGATTTGACCTGTCTCACGTCATTACAAAAATTGCAGAGGCTTGTTAGGTGGAAAGGTGCTTTATGGCATATTTTGGACTCTGGGTCTCTCAAACATCTTAATCAAGGTTTTGGTTGACATCAGCAATAGCTGTCTTCCAGGCTGTTTAACTGTGATTCTTCCCATATGAGTTAATGCAAAGATAACTACCTGGACCCCAAATTCTATTCTGGGGAGAGATTGCAACACAGCTGGAGAATTCACCTGAAAACCTAGGAGCTCAGAAATATCCTTGCTCCATCAAGCTGAGATAGAGTCTTTCTCTGATGCTCAAAACATAGCTCTATAGACTTAAAACTGTGTCTTTGGAATTTGGCCACCTGAAACGATGAGAATCAGGATGTTGATAAATTCCAAGGTGTTGTCAAAGAGGCTGTTTCTGGACAAGTTTTGATCCATGTCTAGATCAGACATGGATATATAAATGTACCGTTTACATATCTGGTGCCACAGCTTGGATCATCTTGTGCGCAGCCCTTTTTAACCTCCACAACATTCCTACAATGCATACTCAGCTAAAGTGGGCGAGATATAAAAATCTACAGAAGCCTGGAAGGGAAGAAACCATTTCTTCATTCCCCTAACAACACTCCCTGGATTAAAAAGCATCAGTGATCTGCACTTATGGTATTTTTATAAATTTGAGAGTTATTGGGTTAATAACTCATTTTTTCTCCTGTCTTCTCCCACCAGAGGTGAAGAGGTTAATCCACAGATCTGTCTATCTTTCTGCAGCCAAGGTCTGTACCCCTCAGCAGTCTTCCCAGCTTCACTTCAAATGTAAACTGATAATTAAAGATAGATGATGGTTGATTTTAATGAAAGTGTTTGTAAATGAATGGAAGCTGCATGCCTGCTATAGAGAAATGAAGACCCACTAATACAAAGATAAGAAAACTTCTGTTGAGCTATTGGTTGTTGAAAAAGGAATTAAAATCTAAGGCATCAAAAATACAAAGACGGATGTGTTCCCTGGAGATAAAACCCATCATCCTGATTTCATATCTATGGAAAAACTCAAGGTTCTTTTAGCTGGCATGACTCAGAAGGACAGAAAGCACAAGTTACTTCCTTTTTCTTACTCACATTTCTAATTATACTGTTATATCAATTTTAGCTGAAATATGTGTAGTGTAAATGAATTCATATGATTGTGAGAACTTTTAATTCCCTGACCTTATTATATTCTGCTAGCCTTATATTTATCCACCTAAACAGTTAAAACCCCAGGCATGCACCAGCTGTGTCTGCTTGTGTCAGGAAGATACTGGGTATCAGCTGCAGGACGACTGGAATCAACACTGACTTAATGAAGATCTGGTGCTGAGGCAGTCAGTGGAGGCAAGGAGGGTGAGATGGGTTGGGCTCCTGTGATGTGTGATTGACTCCTAACATACCAAGGAATAGCGGAATGAGTCCCAGATAGCAAAAAAAAGAAGACTACACAAAAGGCAGGAGCTGGGATGCAGCACTGTCTTTTGGGAAACCTAGTTGAATGACTGACAAAAATCTATTACGGAGAGAGGGGCGAGCATGACTAAAAGGTCTCACAGCGTTTATTTTGACAGGATGATTAATTTCTCATTACTCATCCGGAATGGGGCTGTCTGGGGGGAATTCAGGGAAATATTTGATTCTTTCAAACATTGATTACTTAGAGAAAATCTTTTGCATAAATCCAAACACTTTATGCTGCTTTTGTTTTAAAATGGAGTAGAGGGAGCTTTCTAATTTCTTGGTGGAGGTTCTTCAGCATTTCAGCATTATAGGGATTCTTTATTTCAAATCCAGGAGCCAAATCCTTAGCTGCTTCAGAGGGTCTTATATAGTTGGCCTGTCCTGTAACCTTCCATGCCAGCTGGTTCTTTCTTCTCCTCCAGGACTGTTGGTCCTGCTGATGTGATGGATTCAGGTCCATAAGAGGAAAAATCACAACCACTAACCTGCAGTGCTGCTTCACTCCATGAATTTTTACCTGATGCTCACTTGGATAATAATCTTGATTTCTTCCTGCAAGGAAGCACTTTCTGTTCAATGACCCTCAAGAAACAGAGTAAGTATTCACTTCTTTGCTCTTGCTTATTTCTACCTTGCACAACTCCCACTTTCACACTTTATGTTTGAAGTGCCATTCAGGAAGCTCTGTGTGTTTATACTATCTACAGCAGCTGAGCTCAAGAGAGAAAGGTAAAGCTAGGTTGGTTCTTTCATCCTTCATGAAAACCATACCTAGCAATGGCCACGCTGAAACAGATGAGAAGTCCTTCTAGCTCAATATCTTGTCTAGATAACCATTGCCCAAGTAAAAAATAAATACATGAACAGGGCAAACATTAAAAGGAAATTTTCCAACTTAACTATTTTTGTTGGAGCTATAGGGGGAAAGAATCAGATCTGGACACAGCAAGAGAAGGAGAAAATAACTGAAAGTGAGGAGCGTTACCAAAAAAGCCATTCAGCAGAGACATTGTGAAGGAAAAGGGGAAAAATTGTGGATATAGGAGAAATAACACAGTCCATGAGGCAGAAAGAACTGCAGAAAATTGGTTGAGATAATAGACATGGAGGAAGGATGGAAGAATGGCACAGTTAGAGAAAGATCCCAGATAATAAGGGAACTGAACATATGCCAACAGGTAATAGAAACAGCCTGTCTCTACTATCAGCTATGTACATAATAGAAAGAAGTTTAAGAACACAGTTTTAATGCATATTTACTTTTCTTTTCTTTCTTTTTTTTTTTTCCCCAACAAAATGCTTTGGTGTCCTGGAAACCTGATGCCTGATGTTTGTGGATTTTCACAACATATTACTATGCTGACTGTGAGTTCAATTTTATTAGGCATTAGCTGTATGTTCTAAATTCAACTTCTTACTGGAAAAAAAATCCAACTTGAAAGCCAGATTGTTGTTTCATGATTTGTTCATGTGTCTGATGAAGAAGAGTAAATGGAATTTCATAGAAGAAAGGAAACCAAAGTAAATGACCAAGAGAGCAAAGCTTTAAGCTTTATATTCATTATCATTTCAAGACGGTATCACCAGGGAGCACTAGATTGTAAATTGTGAGACTGTAAATACTAGTTTTCTACCTGCTGTACTGATATTCAGCTGGTACTTCTAGGGACTTCCACTACTTATGTAGTAGTAGGAACATGACTATTAGTAATAATTTAGGATTTCTTCTTTTATTTACCTACAATCAATAGTTCATTTAAACAGCATTCAATGTGAAGCAAAATTTTTTGAGTACGGGTAAAACTCAACCACGTGCACACCATATCAGCATTACCTTCTAGCTCAAAGCTAGTAGCAATGAGAGTTGGTCAGTGGTTTGCTTATAAAGGCAAACCCATCCTGAATTATTATAGGGAATCATTTCTTAATGAAAATAGCTGTCCGTCAGCAGCTAGTAAAATAGCAGTCACAATATATTATTAAGATAAAAGTGTATTTATGTTTTGGTTTAGGATAGTTTTGTTTTCTTTCAGGAGAGAGTCTTTGTTGCAAAAGGCCAAGAAAGGTAAGACTTGAGGAAGCCCATTTACCTTCTCATTGACAGTGACATAAAAAAAAATTGTTAGAGGTTGACTGGTTAATGGAGAATTCACTAGTCTGTGAAAGAACTTTAGCTCTTATACTTTCTCTTTTTGTTACTGAGGAAAATAGGATAAAGTTTTAGACTGAATTTTTGTTACAGAGCTTGGCCTGAGGAAAATAAGATAAAGTTTTAGACTGAATTTTTGTTACAGAGCTTGGCCTGAGGAAAACGATAGCCTTGATTTGGGTATTTATTCCTATTTCTATTCAGTTTCTTTCTCCATCGCATTCAGGAAGTGAACTGAAATGAATGCCTCTAAATTTTTATGGGAAAGGAACGTCATAGTAAATAAAATACCTGCTCTGTTTCAAATGCACTCTCAAATCCAAAATAACTTTACATTCACAACAGAGAAAAATTGATGTTTCATGAGCTAGATCCTTTTACGTTCCCAGTTATACAGTCTCAGTGAGCCTTAAGTTATTAAAAACATAGTGAGTAAATTCAGAGTGGGGGTCATGTTTATTTTGTATATTTTAAAGTTTCCTTTACAGTTGACATTGCTTTGTTAATATAAAGATCTAAGTCATAGATTTGTTTTGTAAGCAATTCTATTTTTATATTTAAATCTCATATAAATTCCTGATTGTGATGTTCTTGCTAGTCTCCTTTTGAGTTTTGGGATTTTTTTCTTTTCTCTGATAAAACCCACATGCCTCACAAACAGCATCTTTTCAGATTTTTGTCTGCTGACAAAATATGAGAATAGGCTAGGAGAACTTCAGGTTTTTTATCCTGAAAATGAAAAGGCAAAGGGAACCAAACTGCAGTCTTTCTTTGCCTATAGGGAAAGCTATAAAGAAGACAAAGCCTAACCCTTCCTAGAAGTGCTCTGCAAAGGACATGAGACAAAGGTCACAATTGCTTTGACTGGACAAGAGGAAGAAATTCTTCATGGTGAGAGTTGGTCAGTGTTGGAAGAGGCCACCCAGAGAGGCTGAGGAACCTCCATCCCCATGGATTTTCAGAAGTCAATGGGGCAAACCTGTCTGCAACCTGATCGAAGTTCGCAATTAGCTCTGCTCTGAGTGGGGTATGAGACTGGGTGACTCCCAGGGGTCCTTTCCAGTCTAAAATTTCCTAGTTGTCTATGAAAGAGTACTTAAAATAATGGTCATCTGACTTTTAATGAGGAAAAGTCAATCTTCAGAACACTTAACAGCCAGTACTTTCCATTAGCGTTAGTACAGCCGTGGGAATTGATACGTACCAGTTTTTGAAGTTCCAAGCTTATTTCTCTGCAGCGTTTACACGGGCAAATCTTCCTTTAGATGCTGAGTTACGTTGCTATATATTTTAAGATTAACACTTTAGATGAGACATCGGATATATTCAAACCTTCTCTCACCATCATTGTTATTTCCCTCTGGACTCTTTGTCAGTGTATACCAGGTACAGTCAAATAATCGCAACATTTTACACACAAGTATAAATCGCTCTATTTACCTAAACTAACAGCCTGGTTCTGCAAACATTTGCCATGGTGCATGAGCAGTTCCAGTCATTCTAGTGAATTATTCACCTTTTGCCCTAGTGAAAACCCTAGAAAAGTATTTGAGAATCTAATTCTGTTGTTTTAAAAAACCACAGAAGTATTAGCTTGCACTCATTCATTGTATGTTATTCTTTGCAACATAATCATGGGGTACTACCTCACTCTGTGTGTGGATCTGAGTTTCCTTTCCTACCTGAACACTTTCACAAATATCTTAACAGAATTATATTCATTTTCGAGTCTTCCTCACATTCATCCACTATGTGAGTACTTTTCTAAGTCTTTGTGTTCTTGTCTAGTTTTCTTTCAGCCACCAAATATATCATTGTTTGATTCAAAACACTAAACAGTATTCAGCTATCCAGAGCAAAGGCCCATGCTGCTTCCTTAATATGTCATAAATCAAGTAAGTCTTAATAAAGGTAGAAAAAATAAACAACTCTAAGGATTCCTGGATATATTTTTGCATTTATTGGATGTAAGTTAGTATTAAGCTACATTTTTATTTATCTTATCCCAAGCAAAATGACTACATACAACACCCACGTATAGAAAATGAGAGACCGTATATTATTGTCAGATACTATATTATTGTAAGATAATGTTAACCAATATATAATCATAGATTTCATAGAATACCATTCAGAAGAGAAGTTCAAAGATGAAACTATTTCATTCCTGATTCTCTGATTCTGTGATATTTGACTACCCCAAAGACTAGTCCCAAAGTTTTCCCAGGGACTGATGTGAGGCGAACTGGTCTTTTGTTTGCTGGACTTCTGATTGTCTTTTTTAAAAGAAGACATAACATTTTATTGCTGTTTATTTTTGTATTTCAAAGTCGCATAAAACTTTACTGTATTTGCTACCAGGTGAACTCTTTTTGTGAAACCAAAATCAGTGCCAAACACAACCAGAGAGTTTCACAATGTTTGTAAACTGCCAGAATACACGGTCCCATGGGGGTGCATCACTTCTCCTGCTTGTCCCATCAGAAGCTAAGGATCCTACCCTTTTACACAGCACATCTGAATTATAACATTTGCAATAATTTAGAAGCCTTTCAAAACCCTTCCAGAATGCACACATAAAAATTATATAATTCTGTATGTGTTGTCAATAAGATTGATAAACATGGGTTGCACCAGTCAGTTTTTCCTGCCTCTCATGCGATCAGTTCCAGCTCCAGATCACAGAAGCTCCTTGCTGATTTTGCTGGTGCTGTCAGTCTTTCACCAGGTCTATGAAGAGAAGATAATTGCTGCTTCACTCCGTCTCTGGGCTGAGAAGAAGGTTTGACATATTATGTGATCTGGAAGGAAAATAAGATACAGGAAAAAAAAAGAGAGATGGAAGAAGATTTTAAAAAGAGTAAAATGTATTTCCTTCCTTTCTCCTCTTTTGGCAGACGAACCTGTGATGTCTAAGCTTTTTACCCAGAGGCTGCATTTTAACCCCTGGTAAGTACCTAACCTTTCCCAAACACCTTGCAGTGCAACGCTTTCTGTGAGAACGCTGCTGTGCTGCGCAATCCTGTGGCGAACTACATGAAGCCTGAGGACAAATGTGTGCCTACCTCTGCTGAAAAACGACCCTTCAGGAAACCTGTCATGAACAAACCCCGCCAAATTACAAAAGGGAGCGCGTCCCTCCTCCAGCACTCCTATGCTGCGGGAGGAAGGTCGGTGGCCCACCGCTGGTCCCCAGCTTCCTCCAGCCCAGATAGGGTGGGATCTTGGCAAGAAAATAAGTTTCCACCAGTTTTAAATTAAAATGGCAGGGGGCTCCGCGTCTCACCCCGCTGAGATTCGGAACAGGGAGGGTGTGGCGGCGGCGCCAGGCCGGGCCCGGCGGCGCTTCCCGGGCGGGCCCGGCGGGG
>VZRE01002042.1:253464-348263 GCA_013396775.1 Cephalopterus ornatus
CGACGGCATCAACCTGAGTAAACCCCCGTACTCCAACAAGGTAAGAGAGTCCCCGCCGGCCGCTACCCCGGGAGGAGCCGTGGCTACCGGGTGCGGTGGGGCAGCGGGGCCGCTGGACCAATCCTGCCGCAGGCAGCAGCTGGAGATGCAGGGTCCGGCAGGGACTGGTCCCGCCTGTGCCGTACGCTGGTGCTGAGTGCCTCCAGTTGCACCAGTGGCATTTTCGGAGGGAAACCTGGTAAGGCCTGAGCACCAGCAAGGTGTGAAGAGGAGTAGGGCCAACAAAGGCCGGATCCACCAACACTTCTTGGCCTTGGTGGTATGGCATGTTGGTGTGTTTTGGTTTTGCCTCTCTTTTTTTTTTTTTTTTTTTACTTAAGCAGTCCTTTTATTTTAGCTTCAGGTGCGAAAACAGAAATTGACAGGCTGGTCTTAATGGTTTGGGGGTTTGTTTGTTTGTTTTTCTCTTCTGTGAAACTTTTCCATTGTGTTTTAGACGGATGGCTTCCCTCATCTTTTGCTAGCGGTCATATTTTAGTGTCAGTTTCTGTTGGTCAAATGGCTCCTGAAGCAAGTGGTAATCTGGCTGGAGGAACAACTCCTTCTGTTACCTGGATTTATTTACTGGAAGATGGTAGTGACTGTTGAATGTCAAAACTATTCATCAGCTGCTCCAGCACAGGTCAGTCAATCTCTAGTTGTTTCAGCACAGTCTGCTGAAAGACCATAAAAGTGCACATATCAGAAGAGTACATTCTGTTTGATGAATGTTTACCTAAATCTTATTTTTTGAAGAGGTTAAAATATATGGTTCATGAGGTCTGGAAGTTAGAAATTGTTTTGTTGGAAATTTTAGGTAGGTTTCCTACTGAAAACAGAATACGGAGAATAAATGGAATAATAGTATTAGATGAATAACACCATGAAGGAGAATATAATTTGTGCAACAAACTAAGGTATTATAATGCATGGTGGCTTCAGAATTCGCAATGAAGTGCTTCAAAGTAGTTTGATGACCCAGTAGTTTGATTTATTTTCTTTAATGATTTGAAGTCTTATTCTTCAGAAAGTCTGAGCAGTTGCAGTTGACCTTCAAACTGTGGGTACTTTTTACCTCTAAAAAGTTTATGTATATATGGAAACAAGCTATTGGTGAGGGCTGCAGCTCTGGGTTTACAGAAATGTGGGGAATTAAAGTAGAGAATAAGTAATCTGCCGTAGGGGACCTGGGTGTGTGGATGACATTGTGGAAGTGCAGATAATAAGACTGTAAATTTCAGGATTCCAATTTTTTAACGTTTTGGTCATAGAGGCCCATTAATCACTTCTCAAGTATAGTACAGTTGTTTGGTTTGACGTATTTGTTTGTTACCTTTTCCTGAAACTTCTGTCTCATGACATTGTCAGAGACATTGTGCCAGATTTAACAGTCGTGAACATCTAGTCTAGATACAGCATCTTCCAAAAGTTACTCTATCATTTTCGAGAGGTTTTCCCTCCCCTCCCCACTTTGAAGTGATACATCATTAGACTGAAATTACCAATACCTGTCTAATACAAAAGAAATTCTGTGGAAATTCTGGCTTATCAGTGTAGCTGCACCACATTACCCCCCTTCACAGCTGTGTTTCACTCCTTCCTTTTGACTACATGTATGTGCTTAGTTACCAATTTCATCCTATCAAATGGATCCTCTGCCTCCGCTCTGAGGTGTAAAGATGTGTAGAAGTGGCACTTTGGGGCATGGTTTACTGGTGGACTTGGAAGTGCTGACTAATAGTTGTACTCAATGATCTTAGAAGTCTTTTCCAACTTAAATGATTCTTTGATACTCTTCTACAGGAATTGTAAAATTTATAAGATGCCAGCATATGACATCAAGGCAATTCAAATTATTGGCATTGATTTCTTCTTTAGCTCACTTTATTTTAATTTGATGGGTCTGATAATAGTGTAGATTAACTGTCAGGGCAAGCTTTGTTACACAGAAAGGATCACTCAGCTTTAATTAGTTTAAATTTAAATGCAATACTTTGAAACAGAAAGAGGAGCAAAGTTAACTTTCCTAGTTTTAATTCAGGCTGTGGTGTCAATGTATTTATTTTGGATAACAAATGCATAAGCATCATTTTTTTACAACGACAGAAAAAACTTTCTCCATCTCCTCAGTGTGAGTCACTTCACATTGTAGCATGTTGTAAGGAACCATAAAACTGGCAAGATTTGAGTTTGTGTTGCTCAACATGCGTTGTTCTGAATGCCACCCTATACAGTAGCAATCCATCTCCAAAACGGCTTAAAGTGAATAGCAAAAGATCACGTCACTGTATGTTATTTATTGGACGTCTTTTAGAGCAAGAAAGATGAAATACTGTATTCTTTCAGTTGGGAAAGAGCCGTATTATAACATATTATAACCCCAAACCAAACCTAAAAAAACCAGCAAAGCCAAACTGTAGAAAACTGTGGCTATAGTTTAAGCATTACATTTTTAATATAGAATATGCAGTGTACGGGCTTCTGCATGTTAAAAGAAACTGGATGTATTCTCTGAAGTACAGAGGATTAAAGAATGAGCTTGAAATTTATGTCAAGTTACTTAGCATAAATTTATTGCACATCCTTGTCGTGTGGGTATTCTGAAGTAGGGCACTGGACCACTGACCTGTTTGACATTTATTTGCATTTCTTGTTCTGCTGAGCTGCAAACTAGCCTTCCTCTTCCCTCCATGACTTACATGGAGAATGCCATCTTCTGTTCTTCATAATATCTATGAAAGGAAATTACTATCTATAAAAGGAGGAGCATGCTGGTGTGTATGTGTGTATGCATACATATATGCATTCCCCTTGTTTCCTGAAGAATACTTCTTGTGCTCAGTTATGTAGTTCTCAGGAAATTTTGGTGTTTTATTTTAAAACATCTCTGAGAACTGCAAGTGCTGCTTCTCTGGCTTGTTTGGAGCCTTTTGCTAGCTGCCTGAGCTGTAGACATGTCAAAAGATCAAAAATGAATATTGGATGTGGCTGTGAAGATGTTAAAAGCATCCATTTGTTGTCCTTCCTTTTTACTGTAGTTTCAGATGAAGAATGAAACAACAGAGTGGGCAGAATAGAAAGGTATTGGCAGAGTAAATTTTAGTTCAACTTAGTTTGATTACAGTGAGCAGAAATGGCTAACAACTACTTAGCAGAGCTTAATATAAATCCCTTAAAGTCGTGCAAACTTGGAATTGAAACCATATGTGTAGGTGATTTCACATATAGAGAATTACCATAAGCCATCTTGATTATTTCCATGGAGAATTAGAATGAGGCCTCACCTTCTCATATTGCATCTTATATATTTTTCAGGTATAAACCAAGCAACATAACTGTAACTGAGGAGAACTCTACAGAAGTCAGATTTTGTTCCATGTTGGTAACACTCCTTAATGCTCAAAGCCTTCTGTTTTAGTTTGTCTACCAAGCTTACTGTTGCTGGCTGGTAGACTTAGAAGAAACTTCTTGTGGAGGTGATGGGATTGAATGCTCTTCAAACAAGAACCCATGGTCAAGTGAAACATCATGTCATGTCAAAACATCTAGCTGCTTAAAAAAATTGTCCTTGATGGTTGTAATTCTGTCCTTAATTAGGAAGTTAATTATGCCCAATGTAGAAACACTATTGCCACATAGAAGTTTTTGGGGATGAATTGATGGCAGAAGGAAACCAAAATGAGCAGCCCCACTGCGTTCCAGTGAAGACAAGTGAAGAAAAATGCAGCACTGACTTGAACCAGCCAGATCAGAGAAGTATAGCCTTTAACTCCATACGGCAACACTTCTTGCTTTGGTGGGCATATTCCAAAATGGATTCTGTCCATGCTGTGTTTGAGCAGGAGTAAAGTCACTAAATGTCACTGTGGAGCACCAACTTTGTCAATATAAAGACAAGAGGGTACCTTGTTGTGGAACATGCCAAGAGAAATTTAGTACTCTATTTATCTTGAATATAGATTAAGTGACATTTAATAGTTTACTGGAATTTCATTACTATTTCTAATTGAAATAAATGGCCTGACCTGTTTCTTGAGGAACTTTATTCAATTTTTTATCTGCAGAGAATTGCAAGTACATTAAAAACATACATGCATTAAATCTCCCACACCAATTAAGATGATTTGCTTAGCCTCAGTAAAATTATTCTCATGTACATTTCAGTATTAGGGAGAATAAAACTGTAGTGTGACATATGTACATGTACGTGACCCCATTGTCACTCACTGTGTTCATGATTATTAAGCATGCTTGGAAAACAAACACTAAGAATTCAGCTGCATTTGAAATCATAATCTCAAGAGTTCAAGCAGATGCAGAAGAGTAAAAAGTCAGATCCAAGTGAGTATCTGCTTAAACACCCAAACACATTTTTTTTAAGTTATGTGTTGATGATATAGTGCAGATTTGTGGTTCTGATTAAGTCTTTGTTTAATCCTTGCAACTACAAAATGAGGAATATTTCACATAAGTTAAGTGTTAAGTGGTAAAGATGCCAGAAATGCTGCTTTGAAATACACTGGTTCAAGCTGGGGCTGGATAATGTAATCAACACTTTAAATATCTACAGAAGTGAATTCAGTGAATTAAAAATATTGTGCTTTGAAGAAATGGCAACACACCTATACTAGAATTAAACATGAACCTTTTTCTAAAGACCTGGCTGCTTTAGAATAACTGCATCAACTCTGATTAGCAGAGCGTTCTCAAATATGCCTTGGGGAAAGCTGCCTATTGACAGAAGTACTAGTGCATTAAGTAGTAACAATATTTTCATGGCAATAAATTAGCAAAGCTACAGGCAATGTTCAGGATGTGAAAAGGTATTTTATATAAGATACCACTGAATTTGCCTTTGACTTTATAACTCTGTTTTCTTTTAAAGAAAACCTAGCACCTCATATATTTGGCAGCTGTTTCAAAGTCCTGGTTTATTAAACTCATAGAAAACAAACTGGAAAAGATCTTCTTCCCATCAGACCGTTAAGGCAAAATGTTGCAGAATGTGAATAACACAGTACTATGTTGTATTTGCATTTGAATTGTTCCTGAATATTTTAAAGTGTATTCAGTCTCCTCTGGAAATGTTGAATGCAAATCTTCATGGGTTTCATTATCTCTCAGTTTTGAGGAGAGGGAGATCTCATTAGGGTATATTATATATGGAGTTCTGAGAGAGGATAGTATCAACTCTACAGCTTTCTTGCCCCCTTTCTATGATCTGAGCTCTGGTCATGGTGGTGACTGGCAGAGGAGAAGGGGGGTGTGTAGCTTCCAGTTCCAAGGAGCTGTGCAGAACTGAGCCCTGCAAGGGAGAATCCTTCCTGCATCCTCCACAAGGCTCTAAGAAGGAAAAGCTAAACTTGCAGGTTCCTGGCAAAGGAGAAATGCCTGGCCTCTGCTAGTTCCTTGAAGGCTTTTTTCTTCCCCCAAAGGACATGGTTCAGTCAGAGCTCTGTGGTGCAAAACTGAACTGAATTTTCCCACCTAGTAGTGGGGAAATTCCCATGTAGCGTGGCGTTTTGTGTAAATACTGCACCTCCACAGGGACAGCACCAGCGGTGTGACAAAAGTCTAACTACCAGTTTCACTTCCACACACTGATAATCTGTCTTGTTTTAAAAAAGTTTGGTGATCATAAGCCTTTCTGAAAAGAAGACACATTTTAAGGAAAATTCTTCTGTTGATACCACCCCCAGAGCTTCTGTCTGTACCATATGTAGGATGATGAAGCCCATACACACAAACTATGTGTAAGGAATACCAAAGAAACCAAGATAATTTTTCACCAAAGAAGGAACATTGTTTCTAGTTTTGCTTATGACCAATATCCCTATCTCGCATATTCCATAATATATAGGGCTTCTGTGTCCCTGATTTAAAATGTGGAATTGAAGAATTTGTCTAAAGTCATGAAAAATTTTAGACAGATGAAGCACTGGGACAGTGTCCTTGTCCCTTCCCTTAGGATTAAGAATAAACTTCCTCACATGTAAGTAACAGAAAAGTGATCAAGGAATAACTGGTAACTCAGCTATATGGCAATTAGTTATACCTGTGTGTTAGTTGTACCCTGTGCGGATATGTCATTATGAAGGGTCGCTATCCACTGAGGAATATAGATCCGTATGTATAATTTGAAGCATACTAACAGCCATTACGGAATTTTTGAAAAGTGCAGTAGAGGGGTTTGAATTGACAGAAATATTGTTATTGTAGATTAGGAATAAATTTATTATATCACTTACAGGAGCTCACTTACTGGTTTGAGACTCTTTGAAAACAGAAGAGGATGGAATGTGTTAAAGCTAGATTGTATGTTCAACTTTTAAATTCCTTGCTTTGTCAGTTTGAATGAGCCCCTCTGCTTGGTGTTTGACAAAGCTATCTGTTCAATCTCTTTGTCTAGGCTAATATGACATCTCATATTGATGTGCTTATCTTGACAAATGTGGTGGCTTGCACACCCTGCAGGAATTGTCTCTTATTAAAAGAGCACGGCATCACTATGTTTAGCACTGCCACGTTATTTTGGGAATGGCTGTGTAGCGGAAAGGGGAGAGTCGGTGAACCTTCCCTGACACTGGCAGTCTGGAAGCCAAGCTGGCCCAAAACTGTCTCCAGTGACTCATACAGCCTCTTTAGTTTGCTACTTGCAGATAGTAAAAAAACTTTTCTTATGATTTTAGAAAACAAAAATAGGTGGCGTGTCACATGAAACACAAGTAGAAGGGCCTTCAAATAGTATCTCATCCTCATTCTCACAAACTCAGCAGGATGGAAATGACAGTGATTCATGCCTCTCACGGGAGCCTTGCTCTTCCAGTTGGTCTCATTCCCAGTGAAGTCAGTGGGGGTTTTGCCAATGATTTCATTTGATGCTGGGTTTGGCGTGAAGCATTCAGATTTAAATCAACTATCAAGCATACCTTTACTGACTATAACTGTTGTGATGGGTGGGAACAGGATTACATGAGATGAGAATAGTAAGTATAGCAGTAGCATGAAAAAAAAATCAGAACTTTTCAGGACTTTAAATATCACCATTAACAGCTTGAACAGCAGTGAGGTAGACTTCTGAACATGGATCTTACAGGTCTGTGCTAGAATAAATGTTTTGTACATATTCTCTGAAATCTCCACTAATGTATATTGCCTGGCATTAAGTACACATAGTTGTTTACAGCTGTCATCTCACTAACTTAAGATCAGAGAGAAATGGCAATAATATATAGCAAATAAAGCTTACAAGCAGGTACAAATGTATGTCTTCCAAAAGTTTGTTTTATTCCACAGAAGAATTGTGTTGGTTTTGAGGAAACACACCCTGAAGCAGAAATGTGGTGTTATCATTGTATATGATGTCAATCGAAAGTTTATGGGGAAATTAAGTCTGGTTCTGATGTCTGTGCCTCAAAAATGACACAGTAAATTTGGCGTGGTTAAGAAAAGAGTTAAAAAGCTAGGAAAAAAATCTTGCCTTTCAGTCAGGGACTAAGGAAAGCTTGTACTGTTTTTTTTTTCCCAGAGTTAGTTAAGTGTCCACTTGGCCATGCTTTCACATGCATGGAAGGAAATATTTTGATTAGCAGAAAAAGGCATTGAGAACTTCAGTGACTGAGAGCTGGAGCTAGGCTATTCATGCTGTGAAGAAGGCCAAAAGCCAGTATAAACCAAAAACTAAATAAGTTAATATTCCATAGAGGAAAAAACCAAAACAATTTCCAAACAAAACTAGGAGCATGTGCCATTTTTGCATCAGTGCCCTTGGTTTGTGGAGAGGAGTTTGCTGGAAGTGACTCCTCTGCACGAGCAAGCTCCTGTCCCTTGGGCTCCAAATCTCCCAGCCCCGCTCTCCCAGAGCCCTCAAGCTAAGCTACCTAGTCCCTGACTTCTCCTAAATCATCTCCCCTAAGGCTGCCTCAAGGCAAACTTTCTTCCCTAAGAACAACCTTTTTCCCACACAAGAATACGCATATTTTGCCTTTGGTCTCCCTAACCTTTTTTTCTCCCAATCCACATTCTGTGTGAGTTTCACTCCATCTCCCTCTTGCTGCCCCAGTGTCTCAGGCTGGTATTTGGATGCTTCTCTCTCTCCTCCCCCATGTTCTGATGAGAAGAGAAACTTTCTCTTCCACTCAGGAGAGGGGAGCAATCACTTCTCTCCTCTCTGTGCTCCCTGTCCCCAGCTGCCTTCCCACTACCCAACACAGGTGGCTGAGCCCAGATTGTTCTCCTAAAACTGAAGCTCTGAACTTTGATCTTAAAAATTTCAGTGTTAACTTATATTTTGACCTGTTCTAGTAATAACTGCTTGTGTTGTACTGCATTGAGAGCTTTTATACAAATGCATCTCTGACCTTTCGTTTACCTTGTAGTTAAGGTTTCCCTGTAAATACCCAGCTAGTAGTTTAGCAGAGAATTTTTCAGTTAGGGATTGAAAAGTACCAGAATAAAGAATCATCAAGAAATCAAATTTACGTTGAGAAAGTCTATTATAGATCTTCATGTGCTAGTTCCTAAGCTAAAAATGTCAACCTCAAGATAAAAACAAATGACTGTTTCAGCCTCTGAGTCTACATTCTCTCTTATATCAAACCACACATCAGAAGGGGATCTCATTTCAAAACACTAACCTGAAGCAACTAAGAGTGGAAATTAATTAACTGTGGAAATTAATAACAAAGAGGATTTGTTCATTTTAAGTTGTTAACATTTAAAAGGGGAGAAAACAGAAATTAAGGAAATGTGCCAAACTATACCAAGACATCTGGAAAAATGTCATTTTGGTGTCACCTGATGTTTTTGTGTGAAGAAAACTTCCTGAACTTTCCTATGATAACTTGTAAATAAGGTTTTGCCAAGAGGCTATTTCAGAGAGAGGATTTTCACATACACTTGGTGTTTACAGTGTTAAAAATAATGCTCTGTAGTCTCTGTAGTTTGTGAAGTAGGATGGAGCAAGAGGAAGCTCGACAAGAATACCACTAGCTGGTTTCTGTCCAGCTCTAAAAATTACATACATTAGGGACATACTTCATGCAGCCAGTGACTAGGAGTAATAAAATCTGTGTGTGTCATTGCCAGTAATGTCAAAACCAAACAAAACAAAACCCCCAGTAACTCGTTCTATATCTCTGCAAGAAGTAACATTAGTATCCCTAGCAAAGGTTAAGGCAAAATTCTTCAAAAAGGTTAACTTTATATGTCAGGCTTGTGGCCTACAAACTCAAGTGTTTGAAAAAACATTGAAAAATTCTTGTTTCAGTAGTACTTTGGTCTTGATGCAGTAATTCCCCAGGAAAATTATTTTATTCTCTTTGATGGAAAGGTATGTATGTGCCACCAAGTGAAAGGAACTAACTTAATTGCTATCAGGCAGCAATGGAAACCAGCTGAGCCAGGCTTGCTTCTGTCTGGTGCTCCCAGGTTGGTGACCTCAGTGCTCATTTATTTCTATAAATATGAGTAGCACTGCAGAGGATTGAACCATTTTTGGATATTTTTCCAAGGGAGTTTTGTCTGCAGTGATCCTTATAGGTAAGTTTTATGTATATCAATTAAAGCAGAGATTATCATAATAAGAGGTAGTCTGAATCTTGGAAGTTGGCTTGTACCGATACTGTAGCAAGTATGTGCTAGTTTGGGTGCTGTGCTTTTTATAAAATATTATATCACTTATGAAATTGGGTGGGTTTCCTATGAACCTTCAGTAGCGGGTATTAATTCACCTCTATAAGAAGTTGTAAAGGATTGAGGTATTTCCCTAAGGAATTATTTCATCACAGAGCTGGAAACATACTTAAAAGAGAATTTATATTCTAAACTTATGTATATTAAAAAGAACTGGTTATGCAGCTACTGGATTCATTAAGTCAATTCCTATGGTGTCTAACAGGAAATAAGCTATTGCAGTACCTCCGTTCCCTCTGTGAGTATGATGGGTTTGGGTTTGGAAGGAGTGGGGGTTTGTCTAGGAGAACTAATTGTTTTCAGAGAACTTGTTTTGTAGACCTTTCCATGGACGAAATTGATGTAATAGTTAATATTATTGATCCCATTTTGGAAAATAAAGCAGAAATTCCTCTGTGCCTAAGACACTTCTTCCTACAAGGATAAGGAAATGAGCATCATCTTCTTAGTAAGAAATAGCAGCTTTGTACTTACAATGAATATGAATTATATTCACAGTGAAGGTATTGAAGGAATTTCAAGATCTTATTTTTCTTCTCCTTACCTCTCTTGTCATAGTTACTATGGAAAAATATCTTTCTCTAATTTGAATATGCCATACAATTAGACAAAAACAATTTGATCTTTTCACTTACCATATTCTAACTTTGCAATCTTCTTTTTTGTTGTTGTTTTCCCCAATGCTTTGTGGAGTATGAATATGCGCTCCAAGTACTTGATAATTTTCAATTCATAAGTGTCTAATTTTGAGTTTTCAAGATGTGTTATTTTTAACTGAAGTAGTAGCATTGTTTTTCCTTCAAATCAATTATGGCATTTAAATTCTCTTCTGAACTTACAGAGTTGGTGTCTTAAAAATGACTTTCAGAATGACTCAGCTGTTTTTACTAACACCTTGCAGCTTTAGACAGCCCCTCCCAGAACTTAACTCTGCTCTTTGGTAGGTTTTTCCTTGCTGCTCTTTTTTTTTTTTACGTGGGGTTTTTTTTTTGTTTTCGTTTTTTTGTGTGTGTGTGGTTTTTTTTTTGTTGTTTTTGGTTTTTTGGTTTTTTGTTTTTTTTTTTTAATTTTCTTCTTCCTCCTCTCCTCATTATTTGCTGATACATTGTTTTACTTCTCTGGCTCCTGCTGACAAAAGATTAAAAATTCTATTCCAAATGGCATTGCTTTTGACCAGTCCCCTATTTTAGTGTGTGTTTGTCTTGCAAAGTGTTCTGTTAACAAAAAAAAAAAAAAATCTCTAATAACTATTCCGGTAACTATTAGTGATTATGTATATCTCATGGACAAGGAGTTTGCTAGAAGAGAAATATTTATGGTTTTAATAGTACATGAGTTAGGGGCATGTATGAATACTGAAAAGCATTATAAAAATCCCTAAAACTAAAACATAAACAGACTGCAGAACTGAATTTTTGTCTTTGTGTACTTTCCTGTGGTCTGTTTATAGCCACTGGAAAAGGAGACATACCCAGTAAGTAATTGTATGTTGGTTGATAGAAGAGGAAAGTTCTTCAGTTTAAGTGGCGAGTGTTATCAGTTGTCTTTTCTATAGCAGGATTTTCAGATTATAAGCATGTTTACGATAGATTCTGTCAGGTGTGTAGGCTGTGACCCATTACCTTCTATCATGTAAAACAGTGGAAATTTTGCTATTGATTTGGTTGGAAATGGACTGAGTTTTTTGCTAAGAACCTACAATTCTTTCAAAGTAGTAAATAAAAAAAATATAACCATTATTGTTTGTGGTTGAAACCATGCCTAGATTTTAATGGCTTTTAAAACATATTTTTATTAGCTGCTATTTTCATGAGCTGGTAAAGTCCTTTCTCTTTGAAATGAGCTTCTGAGACTGTGGGTGCCCCTCCACCCTACTTAATGTTGTCAGCCAAATACCATTAAATAAATATGTACTTCTTTTCTTTCTTAGTTTTTTTTCTTGCTTGTTTTCTTCTCTCTTTCTCTCTCTCTCTCACACACACACATGCCTTTTATTTTTCCAGTTTGGAGGCTTGTAAGACAAGTCCTATATATAGCAATATACACCCCTTTCAAAAGGGTTTTTAACCTATTTAAGAAGAGTACTCCTACATTTTAATTATTGGTTCCTTACTAGACTTAAACTGGGAGGAGCAAAACTTGAAAAGGTGGTATGAGCTGTAGCAAAGACATCTCAAGAGCAGCCAGGTAGAGAAAAAGGTTTTTACAATGTGATTGGAATTATATGCCCCACGGAGAAGATCACTGACTTTGGTGAAAGGGTAGGATTTGTTTCAAGATGGGTAGATTGGTTTACTTATGTGTCTGGTCAGTCCTAAAGGTGGAAATTTTGGAGACATTGTAACTAATTTCCTGTTCTTTTTTTAATTTAAAGTCATGTATTCGGAGGAGTTTTTGGCCATCTGCCCCTATGCTCCCTTTCTTTTTCTTCAGTATCCATGGTTTCTCCTCCCTTTCCTGATGAACACACACATATTTAAACCTGCTAGCCCACTGCTTGTGCCCATGTAGACCATTTTGTCAGCCTGGACAAAAAAAAAAGCCTGAAATGGTATGTTAATAACACTCTACTGATGTTTTCTTTCTATATTCCTGAAACAGTGGGAACCTTGGTTTTCCAAGTACTGTCAGTTGTCTTTTAAATACAAGAAAAGTTGGAAAAGAGAAGCATTTTTTTTTTATAGGTTCATGTTTAAATCATGGCTCTGAATGTTGTTTAGACAGCTTGCAGCTGAAGAATATGTTTAGAAAAAGACTCTTGCAGTTTTATGTAAGCTTCTTTTTTCCCCTGTACAAATAAGTGGTAGTGCTGCATGGAACTATGTATCTCTAAAGAGCAGAAAAAATAGTGAAATTGGTCCAGCCGTTTTCCATGTGTTCTCTTTCAATATATCTAGGGTTTGACCAAATGGATATTGCCAAAGTTGTAAAAATAATTCTGTTTATATGACATCAGATCCACGCAGGGAGTTAAATGTCCTTCTGCTGTTTGGCTAATTGGTAGCACCAACCCCTGAAATACTTGTCCAGTACCTTTGAGTAGAGGTGACACAGAGGTATTTTCCTCAAGTGTAAGATGGATTCTGAAACTACTGATTGACAAGCAATTTATAACTTTGTAGAGATTGTGTTACTGGTGATCTTAATCTTGGCTATTACCCATTTTGCAATACTGAGCTGTCTTTGCTGCTCGAAGTCTTTTCCTAGTATCTCACCTAAATCTTCTGTGTAACAATCTTAGCTTGTTACTTCTTTCCATTTCCGCAGGCATCATGGAGAGTAGAAGTTTTTGTCTTTTCCTCTGGTGGCAAGCTTTAGCTGTCCAAGGGTGTTACTAAGCCCTACCTAAATGTCTCTGCTAAAATAAAGAGGATGGTCCATTAACCCTCCTTTTAGATTACACTTGCTAGGCCAGTTCTCATTCTTTGAAGTTGGATCCCTCCCTTATTGGACTGAAGGGCTCTGGGCATGGTATCCCAGTGAAGGCTTTGCTGATGTTGAGCAGAGCATAAGTTACTTTGCAGTTGATAATTTGGTTTGTTTCCCCCCCATATGGCTTTTTACCCTTTTCTGATGTTATGATACTGCTGACTCATGCTTTGGATTCGCAGGTGGCCCTAAGACCTTTGGTAGCAGAACGAGCTGTTTGTTTCTCATTATTGGTGAATGCAGTGATTCGTGGTCAGGTGTGCTTTCTTGCCGTAGTCCCTGATAAATAACATCATTGTATTTTACCAGGGTCACCCTTCAGTTTAAGACCATTTGGAAATCTAAGCCTGTTGCTCTGTGCACTAATGCTCCAACCATTTGAATGTGGCCTACTGATAGGAAAAAAACCCGTACTCTGTTCCTCTATCCAAATCAGTACTAAAATCAGTGATTATTGCTATACTGAGGGCAGCCCCCTGAAAAAATTTACTTGTTCCCTCTTCAAATTTTGGTATAGGTAATTCGTAAATATGGTTTTTCCTCATGTTCTCTACTCATTTGATATTTTCATTTATGCTGTTTTTCCTTAGTTTTCTGTTACAAATGTCTCACAAAACAACATCAAAGGATGTAATGAAGTTAAGATTTTTGACGTCTGCTTATTTCCTTTTCTTCCTGGCAACTTGTTGTCTGGTATACAAAGAGACGAGGTTCATTTGACATAATTAATTCTTGGCAAGTCTGTGTTGATTGTTAAATATCTTGTCACTTTTTGATTAATGAAACAAAAGCATTTTTATGTGGGAGGATGAATAAGGTGTTTTCCCTATACAGCATAATAACCTTGTTTCAACAAATACACATTTGTTTCATCCAGCTGTTATCTTCCCTTACCTAAAAAAGTCATTGCTCTTGGTCACTTATGCCACCAGTTCTGGGTGAGGGCAGCATGCTTTCTTGCTACACAGTGGACCATCTCCTTGCATGCAGTGTAGATTCACCCCCCATGCTGCCATTCTAGTTGTGATCATAAACCTACCCTTGCAGATGAACTCCTTTGCAAAACTGTTGACCCCATACATATACAATGTATGTATGTGTGTCCTCTGCATTTCAGCTCCTGTTAGTTTTGTAGTGGGTGGAGGGAATTGAGGATAACTCTGTTCTGCCCTTTAGGTGATTTGTGTCTGAGGAGGATTTGTCTGTAGGCACTACAGGAATGTGCATGTGCAAAAGTGGAGTCGGCAAAGGAAGGCCTCCAAAGGCACAAATCATCTCCTGGGTGATCAAGTCCTGTGTGCCTTTTGGGCAATGCCAAGGATGTGGTCTAATGTGTATTGAATGCTGTGTGGTATCCATTCTGTCATTCAGGGTGTAGTTGAAGGAAACAAGAACATGCCTGACTAACACATGAATCATGATTCAATTTCTCAACCCTCAGATCTATCTTTATTTTATATTAGTTAGACTCAAAAGTGTAAACTGTAGGAAACCCCTTTCCTACTGGGCATGTGATATAAAAACAAATGTGTCTGTTCTGGTGTCAAGGCCTGAAAAAGTTTCACAGACTTTTTGTGTGCTTGGCAATGGGCAGATAGGTATCCCACAGTTTGTTTGTGGGGTTTGATGTGTTTTGGTTTTGGTTTTTGTTTTGTTTACAGAGGGTAGACTTAAACCAAGAAAACAGGGACACAGGCCCGGGAGTAGCCTGCTGTACAAGATGAGCAACTCAGTGACTGACACAGGGCATACCACAACTTTCCTTCCTTCTGTGCAGAGGAAAAGTACCTTCTCCTTACTTCCCCATTGTGCCTCTTGCTGCTGTTTTGTCAGGAATAGGTCATTCATGTTTCTAATCCATAGGATCTTCATCCCTTTTTAAACTGTGCTAGTTTAAAAGTAAACCAGTGGGAGAAATGAACCTAATTCAGGAGAGATTACAAGTCAGAATTACAATTTACTAACAAGATTACAATACGTACAATGATACAGAGAAAAACTGGTTTTAACCTACAAAGACAGATGTATAACCCCACATCCTGGGACAAGATCAGAACAATGTTCATTAGCCCCTGTGCTGAGCACCAGGTGGCCCCCCCGGAGGCAAAGTAAAAGAAAATCTGTTGGTCTGGATGATGATCGCAGTTCTGTGGAAGTTCGGGTCCTCCTCTGGATCCGAGGAGTGGTACCAGAAGTCCCAAAACCCCAAGGTTATATGTGCTCAGGTTCAGGTGGGAATGTCCAGTACCTTCCCCAGGGCGGGGCGTTTCACAATGGGTGATTTAACTCTGAGTCCTGGGATTTTGTTGGAGTCTCTGCTGGTCTAGGTGTTGCAGCTGCCTGTTATGCCAGTCCAGTATGGCCCATTAGCAGAGAGGACCGCTCAGGCTGGGTGTGAAGGTGCTCAAGCCTTCCCCAAGGGGAGTTATCACAGCTGATCAGAAGATCTTCCAGTTAATGCAGTAGGAACCCATTTAGTATCTTTACACGTGGTCGGCATTATTATCCTAATGGACCGAATATGTTTTGATTCACAAATGCTGATCTTAATGAGCAGCAAATGCCCCCTTAATGAGAAGGGGGCAAGCTGCAGCATACTGGAGATTATACTTAATTACTAAACCACACAGTCATCTGCTTATATGAAGTTTGGCATTTTCAACAGTTTATTTTTAAATAGCCAAAAGCATTCTTAAATAATGCTGATGTTACTCACTTTCAGTACAGAGTTCTTGAAAACAGTTCAATATATTGCTTTTAGGGAAAACATTTTGCAGTTTCTCCTAGCCTGGAGCTTTGGGAAAATTAGGAAATCACTTAGAGGGTGTTATAAATCAGTGTAAAGGGAGTTTTAGATTAAAGAATGCTTCTTCAACCATGACTGTGGCTCATAATAGGATGTTATAATCTGGTCATGTAGAAATTACCATATCAAAGTTGGGGGGCGGGGGGGGGATAGGAAGGGTGAGAAGAGGAAAGGGCAGAGTGTACTTTTTGCCTTGTTCTGTTCAAATTCTATCCCTGGAGGTTCTGCAGGATGGATCTGCAGATCATCTCTTACTGATTTTTTGCAGTCATTGATTTAGGAAAACCTCACCAGAATAAAAGGAATTGTTACTTACACTAGAATAAACTTTGGTGACCAGTGGAAGCAGACAATGACATCAGTGTATAGGTGTGGAAGAATGTTTCTGATTTAGGCAACTTGTTATCCCTGTCAGTCATCCTAATAGAAGCACTTCAAGGTCCCCAAAACTGTGTTTTTCATTTTTTCTTTTAGTTTTAAATAGAAAAGATTTTCTGATTTTTCAACCCACATTTATTACTGATTTGGTCTTCCTCTTTAAAAAAAAATAAATAGTGATGACTTTTAGTTTAAGTAGTTTATTGTGTAGAAAGAGCAACCCCGACAGTGCCCTGTGCGTAGTTTCCAACATGGATGTATCTCCTCGCATGCAGAGATGAATTGCAACCATAGTTCCCATTCAAAGGATAGCCCAGATTCACAGTATGATGAGAGCAGGCGTATCTCTTCAATGTCTTTGTTCTGAAAGCTGAAACAAGGAAAGCTCTTCCAGTCTCTCCTTGTAAACTGGCATGTTCAAATCCTCCAAATCCATGAACATCCTGATATCCCTTTTCTGTACCCATCTGAGTTTGAATGTGAGTTTATTCCAGATGAATTTTTAATCTAGTGTTCAATGAGATGTCTAGCTAGCATATACTTTCATATCTCTAGAAACAATGAAGTCTTTTCCTGTTATGTGATACTTAATTTTTCTGATTTCCTTTCTGCCTCTCTTGAAAAGCATACATTTCTAGAAGCCAATTTTCTTGTTATTACAGAGGAAGTGCAGTGTTCAAGTAGTGTGTGGGAACTTTTTTTTTTCCCCCTTTCCTTTTTAAGGTCGTGTACAGTGTTTTACCACTCTGTGTGATGTTCTTGGACAGTGCTGTATGTGGTAAGTCATACCAGCTGCTATAAACTGTGTCTTCGAGTTTTTAGTTACAGGTCCAAACTGCATGTATACCACTACTGTCCTTTTCAGTTTTTGCCACGTGTATTTTTAGCCACATGTGTTACATAAACAAGTTTGGGTGCCAAATCTGATCCTTGACAGTTTAAATTTTTTATTTACATATCCCAAAAGTAGTGTCCCTACCACTACTACTTTCTTAGATGAATGTTAGTAAAGGTTTTCAAAGTCAATTTTGCAGGGCTTCAATTCTTGGCAACAAAATAATTTTGAATACTACTAAGGAAATTTATGGATTTCAATTACAGCTTGTAGTGTATCATAATTCTAGTTTTATACCCTGTGCAGTTCAGTGTTTTGGATTTTTAATGGGTATAGAGCAGTAATCATAAAAGTGATTCAAAATGCACCCAGTAATTACAGAGATTTGCTGTTGCTTTTGCATTAAAATGATGATGATTTACAATCAACAAAATTGCAGTCTGTGGTTTTACTTCAGATACTCATGCTATTACACTGCTTATTAGTTATGGTCAGTGATTTAGAGCTTAAGAGCTACACGTTAGAAAGCTGTAAAATTAGTTATTCTTTAATAGATGATAACAGTAAATTTAAAAGAGACTTTATATTAGTTATAATCTTCTATATTAAAGAATACATATGTAGTGCTTTGTTGCTCGAAATTAACTACAACTAAAATGGATTAGTTGGACTACAACAGCCAGAGTTGCATACATATATATATGTATAAAACCTCTTAGTTTCTATTGGTCCAAGACTTTGAAGGTTAGCTGCAAAACTCATTTCTGTCTAGCAAGTAATGTAAGTAAATTCTTTTCTTCACCCCTTCCCACGCAGCAAATGCATATCTAGGTATATATGAGTTATTGAAAAGGTAGCTAATGTACTGAAATTCTGAGCACTTAAAATCATATGGAAAGAAAGAACACCTATTTTACCTGCATGTTATTTTTAAATGCCTCTGGAATAAGGTAAGAATAGGGAGGAGTTTGGCTCACATTTCTTCTTTTTGTCCATTTTCTCACTTTCCTGAATATTTTCTCCTTTTTTTGTGCCTTCATGCATCAAAACTCAAGGAGAACAGACAACTAGTGCAATTCTTGACTGTGGGAGTGGTGAGGCACTGGAGCAGGATGCCCAATCCCTGGAAGCATTCCAGGGCAGGTTGGATGGGGCTCTGAGCAACTTGGTCTAGTGAAAGGTGTCCCTGCCCATGCCATGGGGTTTGGAACGAGATTATCCTTCTAAGCCAAGCCGTTCAATGATTCTGAATCTGAGTTGGGCTTTGCAGTTGGGAATTCAAAGAGTTAAAGCTATTATAACAATAACATTTTTCTTTATACATTCTCATACTTCAGCATAAACAGCACTTTCCCCTTATAAAACCTGGATTTTAACTAAGATAGTGATTGGATACATTAGCAGTCAAGTCACAATATAAAATGTAGTGGTATAGTTACTGGTTATATACCTGGTAGTTAAAAATACTGACTGAAAAACTCAAAACTAGAGAAGTTTCTGAACTGTTGGATGACATTGGTTTGTAAGCTCTCATGCAGAGTCTCTATTATTGTTGACCAATAGTGTTACTGGAAGAAACTTAGTGTTTTATTTTAGCTTGTGTTTTGTATCAAACCTAGTTGACTAAGGTTTCAGTCCCTGTTTTGCATTAATAAGTATTCTTATCACTGATGCAAAATATTCTGAAGTGCTTGCCTTTAGATAGTCTCCTTTTTAAGAGTCTTCATCAGAAAATGGGTTTTGAAATGTGGCAGGGATCACCTCAGTACTCATTGCCTTGGGGTTTGCACACTCTGGCAGTTTCTTTCTAGCTTGGTACCTTGTTTAAGTGGTTATGATGGTGTGGGACAGTGTGCATTGGAAATTGAAAATAGCAAGATGTTATTTTTTCCTGGTTAAGCAAGCAGGAGAGATGAAACCCAAACTCTCATCTGAAAAAAGTTTTTCTTCACCATGGTATATTTGGGTCTAGAGATTGTTGGATATTTTTTGGTTAAAATTAGGCATCAGAAATATTTCATTTAGATTCTTTCATGTTGAGTGAACTTTTGGGTTCTGATGAGACTTGGCCCAGGCTCCCTGCAGAATCTCTCTGGTCTGTAAAGCCTCATCTATTAATTTCTCCTTCTCAACTGCTTCCTCACCCAATTACCTGATCTGTCATATACTTGTTAAGCCCAGGTGGGTTTCTGTGCTGTAGCCAACGTGCCAGTGCTTGAAGTCCAGGAATTGTTAAGGTGAGGAGGATTTTGCCCAGGAGCAAAATATTTTGCCTATCTATCAGCTTATAGCTACTTGGTGAGATTGTGTTCTCGCATGACTGAAGATGCCTTTTGCCAAATTAGATTTTAACTACTGCACTTTCACTGCATTAGCTGAAATAGTCTGTATTAGAATTAGGCCCTCATTTTATAAGCAGTTGAAACTGGTTGTGTTTAAACAAACAAACAAAACCCCCAAACCAACTTTTTTTTTTAGGCAGTTAATTTTAAATCTGTGTGACTTTCCTCTTGTCTGAGCACAAACACAGAAATACATGCATGCATACACACACATTCACACAAATACATGCATGCACACACGTGTACATTCACATTCACACAAAACTCTTTGTATGAGAAGGATTAGTTGTGATATGGATTAGTCCTGTGACATGAGCAAGTCCACGCCTTGCAAAGTTGGGTGGCATAAGGAGATGGAGTAGAGGCAGAGACAAGGACATAAGTGATGGGGGAATTCACAAATGATTCTTTGCAGTTGGGGTTTGACTCTGCCTCATTAAAATAGGTGACCTTCTATCCTGTGCACTGTAGATTCATATTTTGTGAGCAGGATTATTTCAGTGAGGTATTAACTGGAAGGAGTAGCAAGTGATGGATGAGTAGCCAATGGCTCTGACAGAGTCCTTTGCTCAAACAAGCTTTTCTGCCATTTTTCTAGGGAGTTCAAGCTTGCGTGTTTCAAAATAACACTGGATTTGTGGAAATGAAACTGTTGGGCTATTTATTTTTTGTTGATTTGTATCGTAGATTGCACTGGATGGGTTAATACTAGCTGTTAGTAATGCAGTGATTTCTCTGTTTGGACTCTGTTTTCCATATAATACAGGAAGAGCAGAAAAAATAAGACCTTAAGTTCCCAACAAATCTGTAAAGCACGAACATCTGCTGGAGTCATGAACTGTGTATTGACTGTGTTTGGTAACAGGGCAAAGGCAGCTGATCATGATCACCCTTCTCTTAATTACTTTGTCAAATGTCACTACAGTTCCATGTAGGGAAAAGAGGCATTTCCTTAAAGAAAGGGAAATAAGATAAACAGCAAGCAAAAATGGGATAGACTGCCAGTTTGTACGCTGCAGCTCTTAGTTTTATTTAATTATAACTGTCAATTATCATGTTGCATTCTTTCTTGTTAAGATCTTGGTACCTTCTTTCTACCAAAGTAGAGGATCTCAGGTTCTAGTTTTTAAAGCTGTTGGCCTTTTACCCTGCTAGTTACTTAGCCAAAGTGAATGTAGGTCAGAGTTTCAGTCTGGGTGTTTCTTCTGACACTTATTTTCTCCAGCCTTTTTTAATATGGTCTTAATGAGTGCTTTTATGCAGCAGGATGAGAAAGAGGTGTACTTTGCAAATGTGTGTCCATTTTACATTTTGGAAAGCCAGACTTCAAATGAATCTCTTACTTGAAGCTCAGCAATAGAAATTACATGTGAGGCCTTTGGACCTTCAAGGGGTAGTAGTAATCTGTAATTAATCTTTATGTTAGCAAAATCAAAGACATCTTAATACTTCTACATATTCAATCCCTTTTGGAGTAGAATATCAAGTCAAAAGTGTATTATATCATTCTAATTCTATATTGTTCGTTTAGCTTGTAAAGCTTGAATAAAGTCTTTGTGGTCTATAAGGGAAAATAGACCCATGACTCTTTTTACAATCATGACCTCTGCCTGCACAAAAGCAAAGTGAGAGTTTCAGGTTAAAGCTAACTAGATGATAGCAGGATTATCACAATTTAGACTTTGGTGTTGACTGTGAAATTCTGCTGGAAATTTTCTGGACAGCAAGGCACGTACGGTAGGTAGACGTACAATTTAACTTTCACTGTCCTGGAGCTTAGCTTAGTCTTTTTGATTTGATAAGTACTGTTGAGTCCCCTGAGCATTCCTCTCTGTGGGAGTATGACAGGAATAGTTTCCTGTGCAAAACAACCCGCTACCCTGCTATAGCTGTTTGTTAACACTTACTATAAAGTGACTGTTAGCCTTCAGTCATGCTGAAATATGTTAGCCTTTTAAAATGAAATATTCTGAAACCAGATGCATTTGCATACGTTAGCTGAAGCTGCCTAATTAGCTTAATTAATTAGCATAATTAGCTAAAGCTTCATTGTTCTGTAGAGTTAGACTGCTGGGTGAGCCTTTAGGCTCAAAAATTTTATTTGAAGTATCTGGGTTAAACTAGTGTAGAGAGGGATGAACTAACTATTTATTAATCTTAGAAGTAGCAAAAGATAATATGGAAATTACTGAAGGTACAGGTGCGGTTAGTCTGTATGTATAAAAGGAATTTCTAAGTCTACTAGGATGTAGAGTTTTCTCATTAGAAGACTTAAATGAACTTTATATGAACAGTTTTTCTTGTGGCAAATACAAAACATGAACTGTGTTGCAGTGACTGCATATGAGATTAGAGTGTAACTTGTTGGGATAGTTTAATACAAATTATCATCAAAAGGTCCAGTCACTTTTGTCAACTTTTTACAATACCGATTCCATATGGGTTGTGTGGCAGCTTTTTAGGAGCCACAAATGGCATTCAGCACGCTGGAGATCACCAGGAGGGGAAGCTGCCGTGTTCACCACTGTTTCAGATGTCTGGGCAGTCTCGGTTTGCTGATGGTAGAGCAGCATCTTCTCTCTTATGCCTGAAAGCAGCATACCTGACGCAGTTGGAGAGCTTGCACCTGCAGCCTGAGACTGTGCTGAGCTTCCATGCTCTTTCACAGCAAATATATGTGCAATACACGTATGCGCTGCCGTGAACACATGTGAGTACATGTTGACCTTCTCAGACTGTCCAAGGGATTGGTGCTTTTTTCTAGGTCAAGTTTCTTCTGTAGAGGTGTAGGTGTATTCTGTCTGTGTGCCTGTATGGTGACAGTATATGGGTTTGGGGTTTTTGCTTGACTGCTAACAAAACTTGAGGGGCAGAATTTGTCCCTGATGTCACATACAAAACTTCTGTGGAGTTGGTGCGGAGTTGAATCTCTTATGTTTTGTCTTATGTGGTTTTCTTCATACTAAAACAGTAGTAGCAAGATGAATAATATTCAATAAAACAAATGTAGATTTATATTGGAGATAGTGTAAATTTTAAGGCATGATGTGTGGCAAATAATACTGTCACAAAATAGATTTATGGAGACTTTAGGAAAATTGAAGTTCCTAATTATTTGCTTTTGGGCTAATTTTATAATTCTTCTGGATGTAGTAGCAGAACTGCATCACAGCCAAACATACCTTCTTCTGTTTGTTATTGAATCAGAGTTTTCATTTCCTTGTCCTAGAATGACTTCTTCAGTAGACTTTTACGTTCAATTTACGTGATGAAGTGTGAGAAAGAGGATAGCTCTTTCCCTTTTGCTGGTCTCCCTTTTAATATATTGCAAATGATCTGCTTGAACATTTTATGGGGTTTTATTGTATGTTTCACAGCATGCAATACCAAAGCATGCAATGCACTTCTCCAGCAACCAGAATACTGAGGCTTATATGGTAAAGATGTGAGGGGGAGGTAAGTCTTTGTGTTATGCTTTTGTTTACTTACAAATTCTAAAATATTATTAAAATAGGGAAATGTAACAATAAAGAGAATGCAGCAGCTGGCATGGACTTGCATAATTCCAAGTGTGGTCATAGTAATTGTCTACATTATTCATGCCTGGTGCATCGGTTCCTACAGCAATAGTGCTGTCATTCATCTGTGAAGCAGTGTGTAGCACACACTTTATTTCAGTGATTAGCCTAAACATAATTGTAAAAGGTGCAATTTTAGAGGCTCAGTTGGATTCAGACGCTTGTCACTGATCAGTCCTAGAACCAAGCTAAGCTTCAATACTGAATTTATTAATTCTAAATTGTGCCTATTGTAAATAAATTGAAATGTTGTTTTACCATGTGTTTCCTTCACCAGCACCACTTGTTTCAGAAAACCTTGTAGATAAATGATGAGGTTATATTAGTGGCCATATGGATGGAAAAGTAGTGTTGAAAGGCAGATTAATTTATTACAATCAACTTGTTCCTGGAACAGGTGAGGTAAATCATTAGTTGCCAAGGACATCTCATGAGTGTGCAGAGAGGCAATACATTAACTGAAAAAGCAGGCCAAAACTTTATTATTCGCTTGTCCTAAGTGTAAAGAAGGAGACTGGTACAAACAGGATGCTTTTACAAGTACTAAGGAAGATGTTGTGTTGGGTTTTTTGTTGTGGAAAATGTATATTGCTGTGAGCAGCTATGTTATTTGTCTTGCTAGTTGTCTCAGATATACAAGTGAGTTCTTTGGCGTTTACATCCTCTGTTTGTTCTTTAGGCAGAGTTTTCTGCACCTGACTATAATCCTAGAACCTCAGAATCCCACGACTTCCTTTGTCCAAATTTTAAAACCAGTTGTTAATTGGGTAATTGAACTGGTTGCATATTTTTCTGACAATATTTTAGTGAAGCAGTATTTTTATTAAGTATGTGGGATTTGATACTACAGCATTTTTTAATGTTTCAGTTTTTCACAGAAAAGAACAATAGTTTTTAAAAAAGGGTTTAAATGGTCAATCTATAATAGCGTACTTTAATTTAATGTACAGAGTTATTTAAGTAAAAGTTACAAGTTATGTTTTAGGGTTTGTTTTGTCTTTACTCCCTAGGGAAATGGTGAGATTTTTTTTCTGGAAAATGGAAGTGATAGGTTTTTTTTTTTTTCCCTTTGAAATAAAAAAAAGTTAGTGTTGATGTGAGACTTGTGAGTAAGAAATGTGGGATATGGAAGTCAAGGATGTGATGGGATGGAGGCTACTCAGGAGAGTCATTACAATTTTATTCTTTCTCTTTTGGTAACTAAGAAGGAAATGTAGCAGAGTAAAAGGAACAAACACATAGAAGTCTGAGGTGGAAGTATATGTTCGTATAGCTGTCCTATGCCCAAGTACAAAACCTAGTGTGTATCTGAGTGTGGTTGCTTTTTGGGAGAGTTTGTTTCATATTATGGGGAATAAATAAAGCTGTGGCTTGTCATATAAACTGATATTGTTATCCTTGTTGCATGTTTGAATAGTGATCGCTAAATGCTGTTGGATAAGAAATTGACTATTGGACTTGCTTTAGATAACTGGGGTCTTCTAAAGCACATCTACATTCTGCATATTTGTTTATACCCTTACAGTTTTCATTTCAATATTCCAAAATAAACTTGAGTCTTGGCATTGCATGACTGGTGTTCCTCTGCTGACAACCTGAACCCTTTATGATCAGGATTTGTTGCAATTGATTGCTTCCAGATCTTCTATTAGTCTATGATGAAAAAGAGCAACTTGTTTCTCCATTGTCTTTCTTCCTTCGTACACCCCACACTAGGTCTCTGCTGCAGCTGGCACACACAGTGCATCATGTCAAGTTTGCACAGAACTTTTCTTGTTGCATTCGTACAACTCTGAAATTAGCTGGCTTCTGGGTCCTTTTGGCCTTCTAAGAAATCTGTGTGGAGATAAGGCAGTAGAGGAGTTGCATCAATTGTCTAAGAGCACTGATACTTGAATAGCTGTACTTATCAATTTAGTTGTTGTCAATAGGAAAGGGGGATTTTTTTCTAATACTGTTTTTATCATTTTCTATCTCTTTTGTCTTCTCTCCAGTAGTTTAGTAAGGCACCCAGATGATCGAGTTATTTATTAACTTGCATTTTCCTCCTGCTTTGCATGCTAATCCAGTTCTCTGCAGACTGCTGTGTCCAGTAGGCAGTTGTGATTGGCTCTGAGGTTTTCTTCTAAACTACTTAGATCTCCTCTGAACTGCTCAGCTGGTGCTTTCCTGCTGCAGTGGAAGGGAGGAAATGTAATCCCTGATTGGGGTCGAGGAGCTGCAGTGTCCTGCTGAGGGCTTTGTCATTAGTCTCCCTCTGCTTCTTGAAATCAGAAGATTCCTTTCCTAGTGGTAAAATATTAGTGATTGGAATGCATGTACAGCAGCATAAAGAGGTAACATGAAACAAGTAATCTCCTGATGATGAATTCAAGAAATATGATGGGTCACAGATGGCAGAAGGGCTGTAACAGAGATAAATAGATGCCATTTAATTCAATACTAAAAAAAACCAAACCAAACCCCACAAACTTCACAATAGCAGACTTAGTCGAACCCCTCATTCCCAAATGCTTTGCTTTTTAACATATATGGCAATGCAAATTCTTTCATGAGTGTTAAAACCTGATGCTAGGAAGATTTACTGAAGTGGACATAGTTGGTTTTTTGTTGTGGTTTTTTTTTTTCTTTTTAATAAGTGTTATCATTTACTTTTAAGTTGAAGGGCACTGGGGTGTTGTTCCATCTTTAAACAATTGAAAGACAGTGCTTGAATTCCTGGAGCTGGAGTCAGAAAAATAGATACATAAGTGCAATTGAATTGAATGTTTCACATGTATTTATGTAACATGGTTTTATATGCATTTTTAATTAACTTTACACTACTTCAATCCCAGGACTTCACAGAGTTAATCAGTGCACAGAATTTATGCTATCATATGCACAAGACTGTTCTGTACATTGTGTGTTGGTTTTCCAACCAGAAGCAGTGGCTCTTAGAAGATAAGAAATTTTTGAGTTTTGTAGAAGGAGGAATTGGAGTTTTAAGTGGACCAGCTGTTCATGAAAAAATTTCAGGGGGGAAATTCATGATGTTCTGACCCTGAACTAAGTGATCAATGTCAGAGGGAGTCAATTATCATTTAAAAAAAACCCAATCAAACAACACAAACTCCTAAACCCCAGGATTAGTCAAGGTATACTTATCATAGGCAAGTGTTTTATTGAAGTAAATGTTAGATAATTCCCATATCCTTTATAATTTAGATGCACTAAGTTCAGCCAACAGTGAGTGGTTTGAGAGACTGATGGTAAACACCTGACCTGCAAGCTAATGGAGATCTGCTGAATTTATTACTTAATACCTGGGTATCACCTAGGCTCCCATTTAGCCTACAGGATCTATGACCTGAGGTGTCATGCTGAATAGTCTCTGGTTTGGTACTGAGTGTCCCTTGGACACTCCTGTCCTTGGTTCAGCAGCCCTGTAGTTTTGTTTAGGGAATCTTAATTCTAATGGCTAATTCTTAATGAAGCCTGGTGGCTTGTCATGGGATATAGTCTACACTTCGTGTTCTGGTGCTGCCATTGTTCCAAGTGTCATCATTTTTTATCTTGCCTGGAGTATACAGAAACAGATACAAGAATTTTTTTGTTTCCCCCTTCCGGCAAGGAAGGAGTAGAAGTCACAGCTGGATGAGCTGGCTGGCAGCCTCCCAGTTCCTGTCGTCTCTCAGTGACAAAGTATTTTTTTCCATTGCTTAGCTAATGTAAGGTTTGGAGTGTTACACAAATTATTTTCAGTGATAGAGTAACCTGAGCATAAAAAAATTAGTATAATTGACAAAAATGCCTTTGTTATGTTTTCAGATCAGCAAAAACTTGGTAATATCTCCCCAGAGATAAGAAGACTAGTTCTACAAAACATAATTACAGGCTACTTTGCTCTGTGCTACTGTTGGCTTTTGTTTCTGATAAACAGTGTTGTTTGTTTTTAAAGTAGCATTACTTATTAGTGATTTTCAGTTACTCAGTGTCAATAACTTCAAGTTAGTATTTAATGTTCCAGCACTTTGGTTTTCCTAGGGATTAAGAAAGGGCCAGTTGATAGTTAAGTTTCTTGGTTTTCTAGCCAGTGTAATCATATTCTGTAGAAGAAATCTAAGTTAGTATTTACTTTAGCTGAATTAAGAGAGATTTATTTTCTTTTTTCAAGAAAACTTTAGTTAATTTGGAAATAAAGTAATCACTTCATCAAAATGCTTTTCTTATTAATGGGGATCAATTATTTTAGTAGACCCTTTGGATTTTTTTTAAACTGTATTATCTCAGCAGTGATACTCTTAAGGCTGTGGGAATACTTTTTAATATTGCGTGTGATAATCCTTTTTTTCTATAGTCTTAGATTTTGTAATCTCTTTACCTAGATGCCTACTTAGTTAACTGAAAAATAAAAGTACTTGATTCTGTAGAGATCTTCATCAGTATGTCTTAAGTGTTTTACAATGGAAATAAGTACCATTTGGCATGTGATGAAACTTATGGATAGTAGCAAATTAAGTCACCTGAATGTGCTCATTATATCAGTTGAAGTACTGCAAATAAACCACATTTCTCCTGTGCCACTCTCTTGTTTTCTTTTTAGGAAAAAAAATACTTCCCTGTGCCAATGGTTTTTCCCTGCAATTTCTTTTTTTTTTTTCCCCATGAAAAGAATAGGTGGCAGTTACTGAAAATAGTAACAGGTAGCACGTGTGTGTGTATGTACTGCTATATATAGGGCATGCCTGCTCATGGCTCTTTGCAAACACTAATTATTCTAATTTTCTGCAAAGTTGTATTTATTATACATTCTAAGTATTATTAATGTCCCTAATTATCTACAATCCTAATATAATTTTTAAATTCAATCAGACAAAGCTGTCTTTTCTCTAATGACAGCATCAATCTCTGTGGTTTGAAAGAATAAGAAAAAGAAGGGAGATTTGTTTAATTGTATGAAGTGAGATTTCTCTCTTCTATAAAGTTTTATCTGGGAGTTTTTTTGTTTTGGTTTGGGGTTTGTGTGTGTGTGTGTTGTGTTTTTTTTTAAGATTGATTATTCTTGACCTCCAGCATGGATCAAAGGAAGTAATTCTGAAGTGGGATTAAACTTTTACTTCTGTCTTTAACATAAATGCCCCATATGCAAAAATTAAGTTTATTACAGCTGAAATGGAATATTTCCATTGTGTATACATTGCTGATCCATTACTGGATTATACCTTCTTTTCCTGTGGGCAGGGTTGTCTGCGGACACTCATGGTTAATTACAGTTCGATGTGTATACTCAGGTCTTTCCTTCTCTAGTGTTTTGATGTAAACAGACCTTTCACTCTGAAGTGTTACAGCTGTCCATTTTCCATACGGTAATCCTTGAGATCATTTTTCTGTGTGAGATTGACCCTCCTGCATGTTGATGAACCTTCCCTCCTTTGTAATGCTCAGAAATTTCACTTGCTTCTTTTCTTCACCTCAGGCAAAATTTCACAGAATCACAGAATAGTTAGAAGGGACTTACAAGGATCATCAAGTCCAACTCTTAAGTGAATGACCCATATGGGGATCAAACCCTCCACCTTGTTGTTCTTAGCACCATGCTCTAACCAACTGAGCTGATCTCAGAGTCAAAATGCCAAGTGAGATCAGTTTTCAGACTGATCATTGAAGAACACCAACATCGTAAATATGGAGAAAATGTGAGACTAAACAGATGAGAGGTTAACAGTTCACCACGTCCAGATGACATTCACCAAAAGGTCCTGAAGGGACTCAACTGTGATGTGCAAAATCACGAAGCTGCTGACCAAGGTGAATAATGTGCCATTTCTGATGGACAGCGTGCAGATTGCCCATACAGCTCCCATCCACAAAAAAGGCTTAAGTGACAAACCTGGAAATTATTGGATTTTCAGAAAGACTCTGTGGTTCCACACCAAACACTCCTAAAGAAGTCAATTTGCCATGGAATTGGAAGAATTCTGTGGGATGAGTGGCAGAAGGAAAAGAGTTGGAAAAGAGCCCAGTAAATCATGCCAGGATTTATGGTGGGAAAAATTTGATGAGTATCTTTTTCAGTGGTGTGAAGAAGAGCTGAAATGGTAAAATCCCTAATCATACCACATTTTATCCCTGCAACAAGTGATCCGTTAGGTTTGTGTGAAAATCTTCCCATTGATCTGATGGCTTTTATTCCTGCTCACAATTATGGAATTTAGTTGAGCTACTTCTACAAATTCAAGCATAAACCTCTGCCTCGATTAAAGAGTTCAGATCTCTCTTATTCATGTCTCCTGCCTTTCTATTTCTATCCTCTGCTACTGAAAACTGAATCATTGCAGTCTACAACTTCCCCGTGAGAGGAAGAGAAGGGATAGACACTGTTCTGCTCTCTCTAGTGACCAGTGACAGGACCTAAGGGAATGGTCTGAAGTTGTGTCAGGGGAGGTTTAGGTTGGATGTTAGAAAGAGATTCTTTACCCAGAGAGTGGCTGGGCACTGGAACAGGCTCTCCAGGGAAGTGGTCACAGCACCAAGCCTGACAGAGTTCCAGAAGTGTTTGGATGATACTTTCAGGCACATGGTGTGACTCTTGGGGATGGTCCTCAGCAGGGCCAGGAGTTGGACTCGATGATCCCTGTGGGTCCCTTCCAATTTGGTGCATTCTCTGATTCTGTGAATCAAAGTAGGTTTTGGTCCATAGCTTGAATTTAAACACCATCCTCCCAAAACTTTTTTTAGTAGTCGCTAAAAAGTGGCTACCTCTTTCAGCAGCCACTAAACCTTGCTGTTATTAGTCCCCGTTTTTTCATGAATTTCTAAGTGGTAGATTCAGTTCCTGAGGTAACTTTGCTTTTGTGGCTTCTTCAATAAAATAGTGTTCTTCACTTATAACTTTGGATTTGTGTTTAAGATAAATATGATACTGCAAAATTTTGGTGATATTCTATGCGAATGTCCAACTTGATGCACGCAGCGAGCAGCCCGGCAGTAGAAGTGTATGTATTATGGAAAGTTAAACATTAGTATAAACCTTTGCAAGATATATTTTTGGTTTCCTCTTCATCAGTTTCTTAAATCCTTAATATAGGCTATAACTTGTTCTTTTGACCTCAAAGTTACTTGTATACATTTATGTGGGACTTTTGTTTCTAAGGTTATAACAGAATAGAAGTTTCGAGGGACAGGAGAACCTTTCAAATTATCTTTAAGAACAAACATAATGGCTTTATTTTTTTGATATTGCACTTATATGTTTAAAAGAATTAAATAATACATGTGCTGTAAACAACCAGTATAATTTGTTGAGGGGGTTTGCTTGTCATCATTTGAATTTTGTCTGTCAATATTAATGGCATAAAAAATATTCTTTTTTGTATGTACTTTACAATTTATTTTTTGTCGAAGAATTTTACTAGTAAAGGATGGATATTAGGTTTTTTAGTATGGAACAACACAATGCCTTTTTTTAATTGTATTTAAAACATTGGTTTATTTCTTCTGTGTATTTATTGTTTTCCTTAGTTCAGTATTTTAATATCCATTTTTCTTCTAAAAATACCATAAGCAGTAGTTTGAGAAGACGCGTGAGTGAAATTTTCCATGTAATCTGTCTAGCATTTTGTGGTTGCACTACATAATTTGGTAGGACACAAAATCAATTAATAACAGCCTCCTAGATAACATACTGGAACCAGCAGGCAATTATTTGAAGTGTGACTTTTTTTTTTTTCCAATCCCTAAAAACTGTTGGTCTGCCTAATGAAACCTACAATAATAGCATAATGAAAAAAATGTAGGATAAAAATATGCTTTTAATATATCTAAGCATGCTTTGGAAAAAAAAATGATTTGGTCAATAGACAAAACTTAGGTTCCTGATGGGAGGGGAAAGTTAAAGTCTAGAAATACTTCAAAATATGTTGATTGCTTTTACAAGTAAAATAAAGAGAAGGTGTTCCTGGGTTTTGGAGCAGAACATCTTCAGAGCACTGACCAGAGACTCTTTCCCAACTTCACTTGTGTCTCTGTACTCTTCATAGTATCATAAAATGGTTTGGGTTGGAAGGGATCTTAAAGATAATCCAGTTCCAAATTCTGGGCAGGAGCACCTTTCACTAGAGCAGGTTCTTCAGTGCCCTGTACAATCTGGCCTTGAGCACTTCAGGGATGGGCATCCTCAACTTCCCTGGGCCACCTGTTCTAGTGCCTCACCAGCCTCACAGTAAAGAATTTCTTCCTAATATCTAATCTAGCCCTACTCTCTTTCATTTTTAAGCCATTCCCCCTTGTTTCTGTCACTATAAGCCCTTGTAAAAAGTCCCTCCTCAGCTTTCTTGTAGTTCCCCTTTTGGTACAGAAAGGCCACAATAAGGTCACCCTGGAACCTTCTCTTCTCCAGGCTGAACAAGCTTAACTCTCTCAGCCTTTCCTCTTAGGAGAGGTGTTCCATCCCTCTAATTCATCTGTGCGGCCCTCTTCTGGACTTGGAAATCTTTATCAAAGTATGTGCTCATTCTGACTCCTCCAGCATAGCAGGTTGAGGCACAGACTTATGTGCCATTTAAACTGGGTGTAAACCTCTCAGTCAGATTTTTGTTGGTTTCTGGGATGCTGGGTGATCTCCTTCAGTGAGGTGAGTGTGGTCACTTATCATTTGAAGCTTGCAGGGCTTGCTGGGGGAGCTCTCCCCAGCCCCCCTTCTGGTTTTAGCCCTGACTCCCCATTCTCATCTCCCTCAGAAGAGTGCTGGGAGACACACCTGCTGTGTCATGCACTTCTGAAAGGCTGACTTTCAGCCTTGGCAGATGGGTGGTAAATCATAAATTCTGCTCATGTTCAGTTCTACAGGGGCCGTCGCTCCAATGAAGGCAGTTAGAACTCTCAACACCTAACAGTGCTTGAAGATAATGAGTATAATGTAAACCTGAGAAGCCCGTGAACAGCGCTGCCTTCCCACATAGCAGATGAAATCCACTTGGCCTCTGTATTTCAAGAAAGCCTCTTAATCCTGTTCAGGCATTCATAATAATACAGTGCCTATGTAAAAAAATTCTGCTTTTTCAAAGAAGCAGGTTAACAAAAAAAGTTAAAAATATATAAGCATCCTATGACTCATGTGTTTGGAAAACCACTCCAGGATGTTGACAGCTCGTTATTTATTACAGTGCCATGGATAAATATGCCATAATTATGCATCACGTAATTTTGTGTAACTTATATATACATTTTTCAGTGCATGCTCAGTGTTCCCTTGATGGATTTCAGTGGTGGATTTTTTATGTTCTTTACTAACTTAGTTGCTTTTAGTTGAGTACAACATAGAAATGAATATTTTTCTCAGTTAGGAATGTTTGTAGTGTTTGCTTATACTTCTAGAAGAGAAGGCTTTGTATATAAGTAATTTTTCTTCTTTGAGGGGGAGGAAGGTAGAAGGAATGAGCCCTTTGTAAGGCTCTTTCAGAAGGACTAAAACCAGGGAACCTAATGATCAGAGAGGCCTGGCTTTCAAAATCCTTTGAAATGAAATAGAGTACAAAGTATTGTAGCATAAAGTAATCCCCAAGGAAAGTAATTAAACGGAGAATTGATCATGAAATGTGTGAAGTAATTGCTGAGAATCATGAATACAGAAATAGTTTGTTTTCTTTCAGTTTGTGTGGCTTTAACTGTAATAGAGTATTGTTTGAAGACACAGCTGCCAGTAGCAATGGATTATTTTGTGTGATGCCCCTTTCATTTGACTATTTCAATTTAAGTGGCTTGAACTTTTTAATTACATGACCCTGTACGATCAGAGGGATTTATAGTGAGAATGTATGACTCTTATTATAAAAATCACATGGATGCTCCAGGAGTGTTCAGTAACTATTGTTACAAAAACTGGTCTGCACACTTATCTGCACATTGTAGAACTATAAGATGATAGTTTCTGACAAGAATCAGTTTTACTGTAATCATTGACTTATTTGTGTTATTCCCAAACATCTTCATCTCCTTCAGATAGATGTGTGCTTTGTTTATCCTCAAGCAGTACTAAAACCACTAATAAATACTAAATAGTAAATACTGTACTAAATACAGTATTTAGTATATTATTAGTTAAAACAACAGAACCAAGTTTGACGGTGGAATGCAAACTGAAATTCAGCAACAGTGTGTGTGAAACCACTTGCTGAGCTTGCAGTGCTCTTGCTAAGTCGTGTTGTTGTGAGAACTTGTGAAAAAGACCAAAGAAGGCTGCAGGTAATTTATACCAGCTATGAAGGCAATAACCCATTTTTTGTACTTCCTTGAAGGTGCAATTCAGAAAGGAATTTTACTTTTAGCTTCCTGATGCAGCAAGGTTGTCCAAATTAAATCTAGATAGAGGCAACATAACTTACTTTCCTTCTCTCCAGATTATTCTGAGGTGGAGAAGGTGACAGTAGTTTTGCTGTGGATAGTTACACACCATGAACAACCTAATGGATCTTCTTATAGTTTCTCTGTGAAAGCTTATCATCACTACTTCTATTTTCTCTTTAATACTATTTCTACAGAAAGAAAAGACATCTTGTCCAAAAGCCAACATTTAATTCAAAGTACACAAGGGATAACTTTGCATGATGAAGCTGTCTAGTAGAGCTCTGACTTAATATTTAGTTAACGCCAAAATATATGCCCACATTTGGAAATCCCTGTGTTAAATGGTCCCAAGAAAAGCGGTATAACCTCCATGTTCTGCCTTCATTTCAGCTATTACTTGCTTATAAAAGACAATTTTTTTCAATTTATATTATTTACTCCTTTGTAATGTAGAAAGGACATTTGGTTAGGAAGAGGGATGCATTCACTTTTGGAAATTTGTAAGCAACTTACAATGAAATACACTCCGGTGGAAATGACCAATAACTAGTGAAGGGTACAGATAAAGCTGGAGTGCACTAATAAAACCTATACACTGAGCAATTAAATGGCTTTGTAGAATAAGGGTCTATAAACTCTAATAATGTTAACTGAGTTTTATTCAAGTGAGCCCCTCCACTAGAAGAAAAAGTACTACTCACTCATGTCTAAAGTTCAAATGTTTCAAGTTGAACAAGAAAGGCTGTGCTTTTCTGAAGAAAAAGTGAGTTTTGACTTTGGGGATTGATTATTGGTGGCTTCAGTTTGATTTTTCTTTTTTTTTTTGGTAGTTTGATTTTGTTTGGCTTTTGTGCTCTTCTTGTGAGTAAATCTCAGTTAAATGTGTTTCAGGTGCTTTAATGACATTTTTTATTCAAGGCTTGGGCATCTTCCTTCTTTTTGTGGAGTGTGACACCGAACTAAGACATATTAATTTTTTTTCCCTTCACTTTGTTCTTGAGCCAAAAACTGCATGCCTTAGTCAGTGATCGACTTGTTACGGCATAGTGTTTTACATGGGGGTTTAATAAATGTATATATTTAATTCTAACCCCTGTTTCTGTAGTACTTCAGACAAAACACTACAGGGCTGCAGTCAATAGTGCACTTTTATGTGCAGTGCAGATTCAGGCTAGGAGTAATTTTTCCCAGTGGAAAGGGTTTTAAGAGTAATGTGAAGAAATAAGTCAAACATTTGAATAAAAAGGGAAAGTTGGACTCTTCAGTTAGTTTCTCAAGTAATCTCCCTATAATATCTCAGGAGAATAAATATCAAAAGGCAGATTAGGTAAAGTGAATAAAAAGATTATTTCTGTAACTTAAAGCTTTGGGGACACTTCAAAATTTTATAAATATTAGTATTCATTTCAGATCAGAAATAAATGGGTTAAACTCTGCATCTAGATCTGGTTTCTACTTTCCAGCTAGTTCTGCCAAAAAGTCATTCCACTGGAACATTAGGAAGGAAATAAACTTTTAAACATAATTTAAGACCGGAAAAATCTTTTATGGTTGTATTTTGTATCATGACTTTTATGAAAATGACAACATTTATTATTAAAAAAATTAAACAGTCTTTCAGATGTGTACAGGATAAAATAAGGGGCCATCCCTTTGATTCAGTGTCACTGATTTCTGTATTTGTTGTCATGCTTTGAAGTGTTTAACATTCTTAGCAATTAGTACATGCAACTAATGGATTAATTCAGTAAAATGCTCTAAGAAGAAGGAAATCTGCCCAGTCCCTGAAAAATCGTTATGGGACTTGTTCAACAATGTGAGTGCTTATATAGGAGTGTGTGGGATCTTTGTTTACATTTAAATATTGTCTTAAAGTATTTGCCTATTGATTTGGGGTTTTTTTGAGGGACCTATATCTCTAATTATATCTCTGTTTATTCTTTTCAGACAGCAAAAATGTTTTTTTTTCCTTTTTTTTTTTTTTTTTACTTAAAGGTATTTTTGCAGTAGAACTATGCTTGATCCCAGTATCTCTATTGAATAACACCTTATCTTTGAAGACTTTTGAAATATTTATTGAAAGCAAGGTGTGCTTGTGACCAAGCGTGAGCAAAGCAGGTGTAGGCTGGTGGCAATGGTCTGCAGCTATGTGCCAACTCTAGCCAACAGGGATGTGAGAGGCCTTGTATTTATTAATAAAAAGGTATTGTTTATCAAATGTTAAAATGAATATTTAAAAAGTTGACTGGACAAGGTAAACCACAGGATATAGTTGATTGACACCTCTCATATACTAGAGTCAAATATAGATGATTGAGGCCTCCAAGTCCATTGCGAAACCAAAAGAATATTTAAACATCTGTTTGTTTTAAACTAACTGATTGCATGCTCAGGAAGGGGATCATTTGGGACATACAAAGAGGGTAAAAACAGTTCTGAGTCTTACAACTGAAACAATCTTCCAACAATTCTGCTGAGTCTATCATAAACAAAATACTTTTCTAATTGACAGTAAACCAAAGTGTTTTCAACCAAAATGGTAATTTTCAAAAAAGAGTGAATAAAACTCTCACTTGAGCTATAGCTGAATTCATTATCAATAACACTTAAATGTTGCAGACATCCTTGATTCTTATAGTTAGGAATGAGGAGATTAGCAAAGTATCTTTCTTTGCAAAAACCTGCATAGATAGTGATTTCTTCATTTTATTTTATTCAGTATGGTGCAGTGTTACCTACTTTGACATGCTTCTATATATTTCCAATTTTGTTTCAAAAGCCATCATGAGATAATAATTTCCAGGTTTTTTTTTTCCCGTAGCTCCACACTAGATTCTAGCAAATGTGCATGTGTGGTTCCTTCTCTCCCAGTCTGGTTCCAGAAGCCACGCTAGGTCAAAAACTAGAAAATACCGAAATCTAAAACCAAAATAACCCACAGAATTAAAGAAAGTAAAATCTAAATATTTTCAGTAATCTGAAGAGTCCATTCTCATGGAAAAATGGAAGGCAAATCTATTCTGTCAGCCGTTCAAATTGAAGGGGTAGAGATTAAGGGGACAGTAGCAGAATTGCATCTGAAAGCCTCAGAAATAAGAATTGTAGAAGGCCAACAAAATAACAAAACCTAAAGAATTCTCCAGTTTCTAATCACTTGGTCAAAGGCATACTAGTTGATCAGAATTTAACTGTTTTTTGAACTGTAAGGATAAAATAAAAACAACTTTTAAAATGTTTAGGTCTCTGTGGAACTAGTAGTTATTATCTGGAAAATTGTTAAGAGATTTACAAGTCATGTTATTTCATAGAAATTTTTTAGTATTTTGAAAAAAAATAATGTTTTTCAGAATGCACTGGTTTGCATAATCTTATGTCACTCAGATAATTCGAGGTCTAGCCTCATACAACTCCAAAAGCAGTTAAATACCATGCTGTTAGGTGTCTAATATGTATTCTACTTGCTATAAGAAGGTTAATTATAAAGGAGAGGCCTTGAACAAATTGTAAATGTGATTATCAATCATTTTTCAGGTTGCCTGGAGGCACTGTGCATTCCTGTAATTAAGGGTGCATGTTTAACCAGCACAAACATGGGGAAAAAAGTATTGGTGTCTTCATATTGTGTTTGTGAGCTTGTGTTCATTTCATTTCTGAGCTGGACTACATATATGAAGTTGTTATATCAAAATCAAATGACAATTGCTTACTTTATTTTCAGTGGTTTTAAAGCAAAAAAAAAATCAAAACCCAGCAAACTTGAACAGATTTTTGCGGTAATGAAAACATTTCAGTTTTAAGCAAATGTTTAAGTGTAATACTGTCTGTAAATATTAGGTGAAAGATGATAATCATTAAAGAACATCAGGTGATGTTGAGGATCTGGGTCTTTGTTTTCTGGAGAAGAATATGTTACTTTTGTTCAGATGTTAGATTACTAAGAGAAAAGTTTAAATGTTGAATGCTGACTGTTCTTTAAAGTCTTCCCCTCCCCCCCACCAATCCTTGTACCTCTCTACCCAGGTTTTGCATGAAATTAAATGGTATTTGTAGATCTTGGTTTGCTAAGGTCTGTTTTTGATTAACCTGGGGCAGATTATCCAGTTTTGAGATTAACTCAACCACAGGGCAGACAGACATGCCGGCAGTAGGCAGGGTGGGCTCTGCCACCTCAGGCTGCCCTTGGGGACAGCTGTGCACAGGAGTTGCAGATGCTGCTTTGCTTTGCCATTTACACTTTCCCCTGTTGTACAATCTCTTTTACATGACGTAGCTTGGTGAGAAAAACTGAGTAACCTTCAAATGCAGGAAAAGTAGAAAGTAAAAAAAGTGTGTGACTCTGAACTTAAAATTACAGCTTGTTAAATAAATAAATACATACATACATAAATAAAGTAAGTACAAAAATGAAATAAAGTGTTTTACTTTCCTAGGTGTCTTTGTCCTCTCACTTTGAAAGCGAAATTTTCATGTGTTGGAGATTCAGCCATCCTAACATCCAATGTTTATCATGAAAGACAGCAACTCTTCCAAACCAATTGTGAAGCAGAATTGATATAATTAGGCTCGTGGTGTATGTTAAAGAACAGACAAATTGGATTGTCTTGTGTTACTGTAGATTGTTCCTATATCTCACTGGTCAATTCATATGGCATGGTTACTGTATGCTTTACTCTTCCATCATTTCACCTTGCCCTTTTAGCTCCTCTACTTATTATTTTGTTGTTAATTGTATCTGTTCTCTCATTTCATCCAGAAATGATTTCTGTGTTTGTTGTCTGAAGATTTTATTCAGGCTCATAAGTTTTCATACCAAGTCATGTCTGCTTCAGTGGGTACTACCATTTTGCTCGATGTTTCCACTGAGCTGTAATATTGAGAACATATTGAAAAACAGTCTTGTGGGTCTCTCTAACGCTATAGTCCCCTGAATAAACTCATCATAGTTCTTTGTTTTCTTTTAGTTTAAAAATAAGAGCAAATTTAATGGAAAATTGAATAAAAAAATGCGTGGTTGAATTTAGCTTCATCTGAAAACATGACAACTGCAGTTGCCTACAATGTCATTCTGAATGGTATTAAATACAGCAACTGAATGTTCCCTACTTAAACTGATAAAAATAAGAACAAGTCTTTTCTACTTGAATCCTCTCCCTTGTGTGCACATATAAAATATGTCAAGTGAAAAAAATCTAATTGTACAGTGACTTGGACTCTTTGCAAACCCTGTATTTTACTGCTTCTTGAACTATACACTTCATTAAAAATCAAGGCAACAACTTTGATAAAAAGGGCCTTTTTATACAATAAAAAAAAGGCAAATGAAATGTCATGTCAATCTGCAGCACAAAATAATGTACATAGATGCATGTATATTAAAATGATATGTTTAAAACAGAAGTTTAATTTAAAATTCTCTTGTGCTGCATACAAATAGCCCATAACAGAGAGAGACCCTTGAGATCTGTACAGCAATATTAAGTAAATGATTGCAAAAAAAAAAAATCAAATGCATCAAACTAAGAGAACTATTAAATAGATGGCATTTCAAGGGACAAACTGTGTATTTGGCAGCCCTTCACTGTATAAAGCATTCTGAAATACAGATATTTACACAACAGTCTATGTGGTTTCCTATTTCTCACAGTATTTCAAGATGTTCGTCTTCAATCTACTACTTGTCAAAATGTATTAGTTGGCATCTGCCTTTTTTAAGGACTTCAGAATCTTGCTAAGTTGGTTTAAAGATTTATTGACAATAACTATTAGGAAAGTTTGCAAACTAATTAATATTTCATCTATTATGAGGCTTTACATATTGTATTGCATAATAGTTAAATCTGAATCTTTCTTTAAGAACAAAAACCAAGTTTATTTCAATGAAGTTAATAGAGTGTTGATTTAGAAAATGAAAATGTGTGTTAAAAGATTGATAATCTCATGATATGCTTAGGATTAACACCTGCATTCATTTAATAAGGGTAGATGCATTAGAAAGAAGGTATGGCTCATCAGGTTTTATTCTTTAAAATTTTTCTAACAGAACTTAAAAAATGCCGAAATTTCTTCTCCCCTCTTTTTCTTCTCACAGTTGAAAATCTACATCTATATTGTAGGAAATACTGTTTTGGAAGAGAAAGCTAGCACTTGAAAAATGAGTCTCACTGGGGATTTGGTGAGAAAAAAAGCCGTATGTGTACACTTAAAAGGACACGATAGTGTCTAATGTTCTTACACTGACTGTAACTTGCTCTTCCTGAGACCATATCGAAATGTCTTGTTTTCAAAATCAGGAGAAAGGGTATAATAGGGGCTAAGTTTTTAAAATAGAGTGCTTTGGGCTGCTTTTAAATGGCTGAGTTTTCCCAGCAGACCGCGTTTCTTGCTTTTCTTGTTAAATTTTCTATATAGCAGAATGCTGATCAGCATGGAGAAGAGTCTACCTTGCACTGCTTGCTTTGAACTGTATGTTCCTCACAGTAATTTTATGGAAGGAAGAAGGATTTGAAGTGCTGGCTAGTAAAGTAATATGAACTAAAAGAGGTACTGCAAAGGTATAGACTTTCTGGATCTGCACAGACTCGCATCCAAGTAGCATCAACCTATGCCTTCACTGCCGGCTGTGCTCTGGGAAGCCTGACGTGGGATCTGTGCCAAAGTTGTTCTGCTCAGAGTCTAGAAATCCATATTGTTTTGACCAGCAACTGCTCGGGTAGCTAGAGTATTTGGAGCGTGTCTTCTGGTGTGATGGTTCTAAAAGAGGCGGTGTTCAGGTGATGCAAATGCAGTACAGGCTGAGTGTTTTTTTTAATGGATTGCACTTACTTTGGGTACCTAAAACGCTCCCTGAAACCTATGTGGTCTAGGTCAAACTTAGTTGTTTGGCATGTCTAGAAAGATAAGAGTGTAATTTGGAAAAGTATAAAAACGTGTTTAGCTGCTGGCGATATTGATTTCCTATGCTCCACTGTGCTAAATTTCATTTGAACAATGGTTTCTAAAGAGTGATTAATTAAAATTTTAAAATCTTTAAAATGTTTCTTTGTTTTAATGAGAAGCTGTTTCTTCATCCAACCTTCTTATGCCAGATTACACTGTTCTCATTTTCCCTTTACATGCATAGGTGAAGCAAGAGACAGCAATAAGATTTTTTTTAAGGTTTTTTCAAGTTTTTTAACCTTTGGATTGCAAGTTCAATTTTGTCTTCTGTCGTAATTGGTACATAGGGTCACAGTTGAGGATTGTCGTGGGATCTCAGAGAAATATTCAGTAACCTTCACCCATATTTAAAAAAAAAAAAAACCAACCTTCTCTTCACAACCTAGCCATGATTCTTCTGTACTAGGATGGACTGAGTTTAAAAACATGCCTTGCTTGTCTGCATTCTCTCTTTTCCTGGAATAATAGATTGTTTTAAAAACTACAAACCTAACATCTTTTCTAAATACTAAATTCATGATTATAAAAGATTTTTATAAGAACAAACCCTTTTTCAGTTGTGAAGATTTGCTTATGACTCTTACATTAAAATACATCAGTAGATATGATTTCCCAACAGCGCATTATTTCCAAAATTTCATGAAGAGGAATCACTTCTGAAGTAATTTATAAGCATGTAGTAAGCATACTGATTGGTTTAACTATTTTTAGGGATGAAGCAGAGCACAGAAAGCTACAGATCTTTGCTGAGAAATCCTTGAGTTCTTGTTCTTATATGCTAAGGGAACAAGGACAAGTGAGGAAAGAAAGCTGGGTTATGATGAAAGCAGTAGTGTTCGGTTACCCTTGATTATGTTTAGTTTGGCAGTGTTGCAAATGTAGAATCATGATGAGCTATGTGCTTTTTTCCCACTTTCTGTTGTGTAATGTGTATGTATATGTTTTCTTTGGAACTGATAGAGAAAAGTAAATGTCATAGGATACACTGTGCATACTGGTGTTTAAGTGTACTATCCTCTCCCTGTAAAGCATCTCAAGATGAGATAAATTGTTAGAAGTTCAACTGATGTGTGCTTTTATTATGTTTTCACTCTAAGGAATTGCAAATACTTTTTTTTTTTTTGGGGAGTTGTGGGATTTTTTTGAGTATTTTATTATGGATATTTTACAGAATAGAAAATGAGGCAGATGTTTCAACAGATGTCACAGGGGGCCTCTGGAGGGAATGACTGTTCCATGCACCAAGGGAAAGAAAACTACAGAAACGGGGGAAATCTAGAGTTGTGTAGCCTGAGGTCCAGTGAGCTGAGTCACTCATAGATTTTGAGGTTGCAGCTGTTAACAGTGGAAAGGTTCTACTTACTATTCTAGTGTCAGGACGCAAATTCAGAAACCTTCATCACAAACAGTATTTCTCCTCATTTGGCAGTTATGAAACTGCAAGGATTTTGGTGGCCCGTTGAAAGCTCTTATGTAAAGTGCTCCATCTCTACAAGGAGTGTCAGAAGGAGATTCCTTGGCTCTGTGAGGAAAAACCCTATTCTGGCCAGTGGAGAGATGTGCTTCTCAGAGAAGCTGATAGAAGGAAGTCAGGCATACTGATCTGGAAGTGGTTTCTGGATTGGAGGAAACTGCTGAAGTGCAGGAAGGATGGAGAACAAAAATTAGAAGTAACGTTACAAAAAATGTAGAGTGGGATGTTAGCTTTAGACTCTTGCTTTACAGTTAAATGGTACCAGTTGCAGCAGTTAGTTGAGTCTCTCTACGTTGAGACTAATTTAATTTCACAGCAACGAAGAATTGTAGCAACCTTCACATCCTGTCTAGCAGTGCTTTGCTCAGGAAACAGCTTTCCTGTCACCCTCCTGCCTATTTTTTTGAATCAAAATGCCTTTCCTACCTCTAATAACCATAATAAGAAAAAATAATAAGTAAACTAACTTGGAGTTAACCGAGTTGCCCATCATCTAATTTTATCTGTATTCCATAATGTCTTTTACACAGTGTGTGGATATTGGCTCCAGCAGTCCTGAGTCAGCATAGTTCTTTATAAGGTGTTAGTGCTGTGAATGTGATCTGCTATGTTATGTAGATGCGGTTTTGTAGAAAAATGTCGTCTTGCTAATGAATACAAACATATATTAAGAATAAAAAGGAAGATCCCATTTCATATGGGAATAACAGCTTTTGTCAGTGAGGCCTTGTAGCTTCCAAACATTTGAACCTTCTGTCTGAATGACACAAAGCTACAGGGAAGATAGAGTGATACGTCTTGGGAGTCAAGCAGACTTTTCGAAATGCAAAAAAAGCCTTTGTCTTTTTAATTACCTGAAGTGAGCTGTTGAAAGGAGTTGGATGATGGAGAGGACAAAGGGCAGCTCATGATTTCTCAGAGCTGAACTTGCCCAAATCTGCAGAGGCAGGAAACATAGTTTTCCAATGCATTAAAGGCACCAAGCTGTCAGTCAGATGTTTGAACCAGCTCAGTTGAGAGAGGGCACATGCCTTGGTTGTTTACACAGAAATCCTATGACTGCTGGATAAACGCTTTCACAGCCACTGTTGGCAGCACTTAACACAGTGGCACGTTGCTTTGATTTCAGTCATCCTTCCCAGTTTGGACTTACTTTCTCATGTCATCACAAATTGGCTCAGAGGGATAGAGAGCACACTAGTCTTTTAAGTATTTCAGAACTAAAATTTACATCTGTTTTTTACATGGGATTGACTGTGAGTATCTACTAATTTAATCTATCAGTTAATACTCCTAAGAATAAATTATATTATAGGAATCTGTAGTAGAGAAATAGAATTATTTCCTATAAATCTATTCTTTCTTCTGCTGCGTGCTACAATATGAAGTACAGCCATCCTCCTACTTTAGGGGGAAAGAGATTTCCAGGGCAAGAGGAAGAAAGAGATTAAAATTTTAAGGGGATTTAAGAATTCTTGACAAAATAGTTTTTGCTTCATGCTTTGCCAAAACATGAGAAATAGAAAATGAAGGAGAGAGAAAAACAAACAAACAGAGCAAAAAAAACCCCCAGAAACGAGGAGCTGCAAGAATGTATGCGGTGTTTCACTGGGTTGGTTTTTCTTTTGTCTGGGGTTTGTTTCCATGTAGGATTTGAGAAGCATCTTTTGACTCTGGGCAGTTCAGAGCTGCATGAACAGCACCACATGTATAAGCATAGTGAACACTAAATAACTGTAATGTGAGAAGTGGATGAGAACCTGGGACCATCCTGGGCTACCATCCCAGTACAGTGTGATGCCCTACAGAGAGATGACATCAAATGGAAAACTATAATTTGCTGAGAGGGGAAAAAAGTACCCTAAGGGGGCAACACTCACTAATCCCTTATAATACAGCCTATTGTTATGGCTTCAGTGTCACAGCATTGGAGTAATATAATATTTTGGTTCAAGTATTGTGAAATATTTACTTATATTATCTACTACCCAAATGGAAATAAATGTTCTGCCAAATTTGTAGTTGTGAAAAAGCTATTGGCTGGAATTATATTCAGGAAGTTATCTTCTATTCCTTTTCACTCTTTCATTTAGTAGCTCCTGAAAAAGAGAATAGCTTTGCTGATTCAAGGGCTTTGGAGATGCTATTTTCCCCATGCACTGTGAATCTCATTACTTGTACTTTCAGCAGCAAGCAAGATGATTTGCAGATGTAGAGACTGAAATTTATGGCAAGAAGTAGAGGACTCCAGTGGCTTTAATACTATCCACAGTTGAATAGAAATAAATCCAGAGCAATTGAATTTAAATGTAATAGTTGCTTCAGAACTTTTTTTTTTATTGCTATACCTTTTCTCTCTCATGATTTTTTCTTTATTTTTATTGCTACTTATCAAGAATCATGTAACTCGAGACTATTAAAAAGGGAATTATGAATCAAGTGTTGTATATTAGTGAGTCTCATTTGAATATCTGTTTAATTCCTAAACACCAACCTGTTGTGGTAGCAAGTTTTTTGCTTGGTTCTTTTAAATAATGCGCAGTGTAAGTATGCAATGACGGTCTCTTACATGGTGGAGATTTATCCAAAAGAAATTTTGTCTATATTACACTGATGTATATACATTTTCTTGATTTGATTTATAAGATCCAGTGTAAGGTACTCCATAATGCAGCACACTGCAGAGCCATGCACCTTGAAAATGAGAAATGAAAGCATTCAAGAATCACAATTGTTACTTTATGTCATAGCTTTTAACATATCCATGCATTTGTGGTCTGAAGGTGGAGCAGGCAGTGAAAGTGTAGTTGTATTTGCACATTAAATAAACCCTGAGCACCGTGGAGGTATAAATGTGTTTGTTATGGTGCAGTTTTACTTATTTTTCGTTGATGTACCTTGACATAAAGTCCCATAGAAAGATATGGGACTTGTGAGGTAAGAATCTGTTGGAGAGCAGTGGTATTCTTTGCAAAACTTTATTTATTGAACATCATGAGGTAGTTGTTAAATATCTAGGATGCAGTATGTATAAAGAAGTGAAAACAGGGAAATATGTATTACTTCTTAGCAGAACTAGACTTGTTGCCCAGAAAACAGTCAGACAATTCATGCCATGGGGTGGATGAAGTGAATAGGAGAGAAAGGATGCTATCCTTATGACTTCTTCATGGTGTTTCAGTTCCGTTCTTTGTAGTCTCTTTGAGAACCAGGAATTTTTTCATGCCAATGAGTACAAATAGCTTCCTTTAAAATAGAAGGGTGGGGGGAGGGGGTATGTTCATATGTAGGTATGTCTAATAGATGGATATAAATGGTTGTGAACAACACCGTGAAATCCATGCATGCTTATTCCAGAAAAACTTAGTTCTGTTCTCAGGAATAGGAGTGCCGGTTCAGCATCAGGCATAATCTAACCCAGTTCTGGGCAGCGAAAAGTATTTGCTGCAGAGGCCTGCACAAAAACCTGAGTTGGTTCTCACCTTCATTCTTCTTAGCATACAGGATTCTGCAGTAAATCTTTCTCTTGTGCTGGATGGGGTGAGGAAATGTCATGTTTTCTTCCATCTCAGGAGAGACACATACTGGAGACTTTGATGCTATGTTCACCTTGGTGGTACTTGTCCTCTTGATGGTGACTCTTAATTACTTCAACTCCTTCCTGACTAGTTTCACGGTGCTGCCATAGACCTCGAGGACAACGCAGCAACCCTTTATTTGCTCCTCCAGGCCACCACAGCTGTGTTATCACTGTATTATCATCAATTATTTTTTGTCTGTAATTTTTGCTTGTGTGCTTTTTAAGCTTTTCACCCAGCTACAAAGAACACATTATTAGAAAGGGAAGCTCATTGAGTTGTTACTGAACCAAATGCCTCAAGAAAAAATAAGTGCCGATAGTACTTCTGACAGTGTTGTAGAAGTTGGCAACATACTCATGTTCTCTGTGCGTTCTTGACAGAAAAGGCTGGCTGACTTTGACATTTATATTTTGACACTTTAAATTATTTGACTGACATGCATATTAAAAAAAAAAAGAAAAACCCCACAAATATCAACAAAAATCCCTCAAACCCTATTTGTACCACTGCTAGTATCTAAACAAAGAAGTGAAAATCACATTTAAATATACTGGCATCACAAGACTACCATTATGGTCAAGCACAGGTATAAGACTCATTGTCCCAGATCTCCTTCTTCCCACTCCAATCTTCAATTTTGTGTTTCCAAATTGTTCTCTCTTAATTTTTTTTTTTATGTGACCGTGATTTTCCCCCACATAATTTCCTTTTTTTTGCGTATTCTATCATAAAAATTAGCCTCTTGTAAAACAAATACATATTTGTTGGGTTGGTGAATTGGGTTTTATTGCGCTTTACTACTCTCAGTACAGCAGACTATTTAAGGAGAGAGCATTTTAATAATAATTAGTTTCAGCTACAAGAGGTATTCCAATAGCTTCAACTGCAGTAGTAGCAATATTTTCTATATATGTTTAAGATCATTACAGAAATCTTCTGCAATAGTACCTTTACCTTTAGCTTTACCTTTAATCTACTGACTGACAGATTACCTACCATCTGCTGACGGTGACCAGTTACTAAAGACTGAATGCAATTATGCTTCAAAATAGCTAGAGGTCAAATCTTTTCTCTTGATAAATCAGTTGAAGGGGGTGAAAAAGGTCTCTTAATTGATTTAATCTATACCAGTTTGAATTATATATTTTTTAAAATGTCAAAATGCAAAAAAAGCAAAAGGAAAAAGAGAGATAGAGGACCTTAGAGGAGGGGCTGCTTAAGCCACCAACAGCAGTCCTGTGCTGTTTGCATAATTTTAGTAGTTTGGTTTGATACGTTTTCCTTTAAATTATTTTTCTGTTCAATAAGGCTCTTCCACGCTCAGAAAATAATCTACTTTTAGTTGATGTTTTCAACTTAAACATATGATTTTGTAACTGTTATGTTAGGGAATTTTTTTGTAGTTGACAGGTAAACAGAATCATTGGCTGTATGTGATACTTTCTTAAATAGGCATCAGGAGGAAAGGGTATCAAATGCAGGAGAAAAAGTAATGTGAAAAAGTCACATTACAAGTTACGGATAAAGATTATTTCTAAAAATGCAGTAAAGGTGATTTAGTTTTAACCTGTTGATCCCAGTTGGTTCATCTTCCTTCAGACGCTTCAGTTATTAATGTAATGCAAACAATAAATCATTCAGGTTCTCTTTACACTTGTCAAACACGTTTCTTTACTGTCTACTTTGGCAGCAGCAGTGATGAAATATACTTATTGACTACAGTCACCGCAATCCAAACAGACATATGTCTTTCCCTAACACCATGTAATAGGAATTTGTGGGTTTTATCCCTGAAATAAATCTGCTTAGAAAAATTTTCCTACCATAGGCTTTAATGTTTGGTTTTGTCTGGAGTGGTTTTGTTAACTTTTGGAATACTTACAGAAGGCAGGAAGGTGGGTTCCCATAACGCTACATTCCCTTGAACGTATTTTTCTAGATTTTTCTTAAATTTTTTAAAATTAAATTCTTTTTGCTTTATTTTCTTAAAATTCACGTGAAGAATTTTGTTCTTTTTCTATCAGTATGAAAAAATCATTTACTGTTTTTATAAATATGGTATAAAAGAAGCCTGAAATAATGTGGGTGTTTTCCCCCTTCGTTCCAGTGCATGACCCGTCTCTTTCTTTGATTCATTCTTCTTCTTTCCAGGTTATCCAGAGGACTTCTTTGCTTATGTGTAGTTGTTCTGAGCTGTGAAAGTTGCTAAATCAAGTCGACAATTAGTTTTAATGGGGAAGTCCTCAGTATTGCGGTCTCTATTCTGCTACCTGTATCTTTATCTTGTATGAAATAATCATTGGATAAAATAAATAATTAGGAAAAAGTTAGGAAAAGGTATTGGTTGGTAGAACAGTGGATAGATGCCTTTGTCTTAGACTGTGGAGTTGTTTAGTTTTTTTTCCCTCTCTCCTGCTTTCTTTTTAACCCTAACTATGTCACTGTACAGACAAGCTTTGCAGAATTCAACAGGGGACAGAAAGTGCTCTCACGCGTTCTAGCCTATAATTTGATTATTATTATGTTCTTTTGGGAGGTGAGAGACATGTGAGGGTGGAGAGCAGGTGGATGCCCAAAGGAGGCTGTGACCCCATGGCAAGTTTGCACTGGAGCAGGCTCCTGGCAGGACCTATTATTATGTGGAACCCACTTCTTGAGAAGGTTTGCTGGCAGGATTTGTGCCCCCTTCGGGGACCTATGCTGGATCACTGTTCCTGAAGGAATGTACCACATAGAAGGGACACACACTGGAGCAGTTTGTGAAGAACTGCAGCCTGTTCGAGGGACTCACATTGGAGAAGTTCATCTTCTGTGTCTTCTGTGGGAGGGACCCCAAGCTGGATCAGGGGAATGTGAGGAATCCTCCCTGCAAGGAGGAAGGAGTGGCAGAGACAGCATGTGGTGGACTGACCACAGTCCCAATTCCCTGTCCCACTGCACCACTGGTGGGAAGATGTGGAAAAGCCAGTAGTGAAGCTGACCCTAAGAAGAGAGAGATGAGGTGAAGATGTTTTCAAGGTTGGGTTTTATTTCTTATTATCCTTCTCTGATTTGATTGGTAAACAACTAAACTAATTTCCCCAAGTCGAGTTTGTTTCACCTGTGACAGCAACTGATGAGAGACCTCTCCCTGTTCTTACTTTGAATCATGAGTGGCTTTGGTGGGCACCTGGTGTCCAGAAATGATCAACCCACCACAGTCTTTACCTAAGCAGTTTCTGAAGGTTTCTCTAAGTGCATCTCCCACTCTCTACTCAATACTTGCTCTGCGGCTTGCATTTTTGCTGAGATGTAGTGTGTTCTGGAAGCACTGGGCTTATGCTACACACAAGTGTGCAGCTACTTGGTAGGACAGAAGTTAACAGCAAGTATCAGCTGAACTTATTTGATCAATATTCTCTTAAGAAACTTCTTATTTATCTGCAGAATTTGAAGAAATACTGGTTTCGATAGTAATATTCAAGCATTACATTGAGGGTAAAATAAGCACCCTGACCAAATTCTACATATTTGTCATAGTTTCACTTGAGTTATAGGTTTCTTTCCTGATGTCATGGAGTCTGTTACAATAATCTGACATACATTCATGAAGAGATTTATTTGACTCAGAGGAAGTTGTGCATAAAATGATGCTGCAGAATTTTGAAAACATCCTTGGTATCTCTTCCTCATTGAGATTCTATAAGGCACTCTGTGAATTTTTATTTAACTAAGCAGCTTTTGTAAATTGATGTGGTGTGGTTTCTTTCACAAGGTTTCTTGGACTTTGCCAATAAACCTCCATTTCCAAAAATAAGTGTGCAAAGACCTAAAAAGGTAAAGAATTCATGAATGCAGGAAGAGAATACTATGTCTGCAGAAATAAGTACTCAGAACTGACAAAATGTCAAATTGGGGCTACCTGTGAAACTTTACCTACTTTCCCCTTTTTCCTCTCCTTCCCTGTGTATGCTATTTGATAGTTAATTTTTTTCCAACTGGTCGTAAACTTTACCACATGGGATATTTGATGTGCAAAATGTTACTTTTTCGTCACTATATCCCTAGTACAATTTTAATTAAGTTACATTTAATGCAAAAGGACTCATTTATCTGTGGGTTTTTAAGGTGGATGTCAGTGAAATATCTTTGTGCTTCACGGTAATTTATTTTAATGATATTCTTTGATGTCCTATCTCCATTATACATTTGATAAGTTAGACACAAAGGAGGAAAAGCAGTATCACAATTTTGAGCATATTTAGTGTTATAGAGACATACTGTCAGATTCAACTATGTTGACAGGAACATTCTGCAATGAGGTCTTTATCTCATTATTAAACAGAACTGTAAGCTGGCTGTCACACATTGTAGATGATTATGGTTTGTATAAAATATCTCATATAATTTCAATATTTCTCTTCTAGAAATGGATATGTCCATCTTCTTGCTGAGAAAAGACAAGATTATTGAAAAAAACGCTGCAGCCCTGCCATGGTTTTGCATGGGCTCATCTTTGCCATTGTGTGTCATTTACATACCTTGATGATTTTAAATTAAGTAATATTCATAGGCTGCCTCAGGTTTTATGCAGCCCCACACAGGCTTGGTGTTTATTATTGTTTTTCTCAGATTCCCGTGTTGGTGCCATACTTCAGAATCAAGAACTAGGTAAGTTATTTTTAATAGCATTTGTCTCCAGTGGTATTTACGTTATGTACCAGAAAAATCACAGCTTTTATATTTGGTCTGGATGTTCCTATGGCACATGCAGTCTTATAAGTCTGTCAATAGTTAGCTAATATGCTCTAGGAATGTGAAGTTAATCATGCAGATGGGCATTTAGGAAGTCAGAATTTTCTCAGCTCTATGGGTTGATGATGATTTTCTTTAGGACTAATTAGTAGGGTTATTATTCCAAACAATTAAATTATCTTCTAACACTACAGCTGTCTAATTAATAAATCTATTAATTAATCAGTAGGTTCTCCAGATGTCTACTGAGATATTGTCCCTTGAGCAGCAATATTAGTTGTTGAATTTTTGTAAACCAAGAACTAGAATAATTCATTTGGCTGTGCATTAAACAGGAGCCAGATATATTAAAGTGCAAGAGTCGTATCTTTTCCTCTGAGTTTTTTATTGGCTGTTTTTCACCTGACATGCTTGTGAATAGATAATATATGATTAAAATGTGAGGGGACGTTATTCAAATGCCTCCTGTCCAATGACCCAGAAAAAGCTCTTGCAGAAATCAATGTTACCATACAAACATGCAAATAGTTTAATTGCTTTCAATTTCAAAAACCTATTTACTTGTGCTGGTAAGTCATGATCTTACCACAGTGTTCTTATCTGTGGCATGCTGCCTTGCAGGGCAGCTTGAAAACAGGCTGTCATTTGGGTCAAGTCTGGCAAAGTCATACTGTCTCGTTGAATTTGATGGATACCGTTTATTAGACAGGAATGGGAAGTGTTTTGACCACATGCTATGTGCACAGGTTTGAGCAATAAAAAAAAAAGTTTCTCTGCCTACTGCAGTATATTAGATATGCTGTGCATGTTGTGCTGGTCTGCTTGGTTTGTAATTTCTTTTGGAAAAAGTGGATTTCTCAAAGATAAATGTTAAAACTTTATATTTGGCATCTTTTGTTTCATGACTAAAACTGTTTTCAGTTTATTCACTAATGAAATCTTAGTCATCTAAAAGTAATGAAACTGATGTTATTGCTTCCTCTTCTGCTGTGTAGAAGCTAAGGTATAAGTGACCTCATCAGTTCTAGTTATCATACAACAGGCTAGAATGTAATTGCTAAGCTACCATGGCTGCATTTTTGTTAGCACATTGTCTTCCTTGGAGACAAGGGCCTATTTTATTTCCTCTTCTCCCTCCTTCCTCTTAAAATTCCCTCCCTTTTAATATGTGAGGTACAAAAGAAGGTAGGGAGGAGGAATTTAAGCCTCAAGAAAATTTTGTTAATTTGAACTGCAATCCTGTAATACAAACCACACCTCTTCTATTCCTGTATTGGTGTGCATGAGACTCCAAAACTTGCCAGCCCACAGCTGCCAGTGTTGCTGTATTATTGGAACATATGCAGAGTTGGCTGCTTTTCCAAGTACCATGCAGCCGTGCTGCTATGCTGTGAAAGGACAATGTCAGAGGAGCTGAGGGCATACGTTCTCAATTGGATTTTGTCTGTAGTGACGTTTTGCTGGAGGCTTCTGCTGTTTGGGAAAGTAGTTTTACCAAGGTGACAGGCTGGGTTTTGCCAGCTGGCATCAAGCTTATGCAGAGTATTGCGAACAAGAAACAACTGCTTTGAATTAAACTCTATAGGAGTTTAGACCTGAGCAAAGACTGACTTTACACAGGAAACACCTTGCTCAGGTTCCTTCAGCTTCTGTCCATTTTATTTAGTGTTAACAGGGATATTTTAAGGAGCTTTGAGATTACATTGGCTTGATTTCCAGCTGAGTTCTGGGAACTGAGGATGGAGCAGGGGTATAATTCTGTTTCTAGCTATAGGGTGAGCTAGAGATAACTGTTAAGTGTTCATTGCCTGGACTATGTTGTGCAGAAACCTGCAGTTGCACTATATCAATTGCTGTCTGCATGTGGCTAACCAAGCAAACAGGACTACCTGGAAAATAGAAAGAATGCGGAACAACTAAGGAAATAAATCCTGAATCTATTAAGGGAAGAAAATAGAAAACCTGGCTCTATAAAACTCCTCTGAATTAGGAAGAGCCTCAGTCTGCTCCAAGGGCAAAAGCTTTATTTAGCTCATCTTTAAGAATTCTCAGTGTTCCTGTTCCTCTAAATACTTGTGCTGGGATTTAAAAGACAAATCGGACCTATCATTAATTGAAAAAACTTTTCAGTGGCAGCTGAACGGGTAGTAGTTCGGTGTTTGATATTTCTTTTCTTCTCACTTATCTAGTATGATTGTATTCCTATAAATGAAAATAAGTATTTAAAACCCCCAACGAATATCCTCTCCCCCTCCTTCAAAACATAAAACAAAAAACCACCTTGAGAACAAAACCTTAGCTATGTAAGAATTTACTAGAAAAGACTAACCAACAACACTGTCATTTGTTTTAGGGGTAGAGAGTTTTGTATAGTTGCATCTTAAATATTTTCTCTGACTAAAGAATCTTTGGAATCTTGCTAATCAGAAACTGGGAAACAGTTTCTGTCTCTCTCACACACATGCCCACTCACCTCCTTGGTTTTCTTTTTTTTTTTTGCTTCTAAGCTCAGTTCATTGCCTAGTTTTAGCATGTCACTGTCAATTCTATTACATTAGTCCTTGTATGTACTGTAGATTTAAGGCAACAGTGCTAAGAATTGTTTGAGTAGTAAAGTAAAATGAGCAAAACTCACTGTTTTGCCTACTTTTATCTTGAATTTCCACTGTGTCATAGAGGTTTTCACTCTGTGGTTCACAAGTTATTGGTGGTCTGGGAAATATGTGGCCCGTATTTGATCCTTAGAGAGCTAGCTAATCATATGGGTTTGACTGTTCTCTTCATTTTCAATTTTCACATTGCGTTAAAAGGAAGACAAAACCACATTGCCAATATTGGTCTCTTATGTAAGCGATTTATATAGTCATTGAAAAGATATTATATTGCTTGTGAATGGGAAGGAAAGATACATGTTTAAGAGATGTAAGACATAGTCTGCAGCATAAAAGTATTTGAGAAATCCTGCTATCCAGCCTAGGCCTCATGGATTCAAATTCATGGACCAGTACAGTCCAAAACCTGCATCTAGAAGTTTTCAGAGACAGAATTCAGATGTGCTGATCTATGAGACAGTTTGTAGCATGTGATTGTATTTTGTGCCTTTGAAATTGTTTCCTGGCAGTGAAAGCAAAAGGTCTGTTGTTTAGTCTTGGCTCTGTTAATATCTTGATTTTACCCTTTCTGTGTCCTAACCAAAGCTATGTTTATAATACTTATTTCAGCCTCTTTAGTCTAATTAAAAAAAAAAAAGGCTTTACATAACTATTGTTTCAATATTACTCTGCACCTTACACTAGCACTAAGAAAGACTACTTTAATAAGACATCTGCTTTATAACTATTTTCTGCAATTGATTTCTACATTAAGAGCTGAAGAAATACAGTTTTATTATTTCCAAAACTTAATGAGAAACTTCTTTCTAGGATGGACAAAGTATCTAATTTGTTGCAGTGAGCTCCATTTTTGTCTGAGGTTGAGAACTCCCTGAAGAGCCCATGTTAAAAGCATATCTCAAAGGTGAGATCATTTCAAGAAATGGTTATCTTTACCTCCCTGTCAAACTCTTGTGTGTGCTTGAATTTTTCATTACCCTACTCTGTTTCATTCCTTTGACATTAGCTATTTGTAGTGTTTAGATACACTTTTACTTAATCGGGATTGTCGCTGGTATTGTAGATTCTTGCTGCACTAATAGCAGGCTGGGAGACAGTGATGTGCCAGCCGAATTCCAAGCAGGCATAAATTAATTCCAAAGTGGGTTTCGCAGAAATGGGTTCGTTTGGCCCTGTTTGTTCAAAGAATAGGACAGCATGGAGGCTATGCCATGTTTGTCAAAGGCAAGTATTTAAAGACAATTCAGTTTGAACCTTTTGGGTTTTGATGTATGTGCTAAGGATCTTTGAAATATGAATCACTTTTTGTTCTTCCAGCCTACCTAAACACAGCTCCTGGAATGTCAAGTCAGTCTTGAATGAAAGTGGAAGGGCCCCTTAGTCTCCTATTTAGGCAGGCTCTCTCAGTATACAGTGCATGATTCTTCAGCACTTTAAATAAACGTGCTGTGTCAGGCATACTTGATCAAAGGTAGTCTACTTCTGATTAGGGCAGGTGTGCTTAGCGTCTGCCTTTTCAGAAGTGCTGAGCACCTACAAAGCTCTGAGTCACTTGGATTTGCAAAGACTCAGCACCTTTGGAAGTCATACCACTAACAATGACAAAGTTGGAGTACCCAATTAGGTGATCTCATAAGTCCAGTTAAATTATAGATGTTAGTGTACTTAGAGATGCAGGTAATCACGTGAATGCATGCCTCCACTGAAATCAATAAGTGTTAAATTACTTGGTGCTTTTAAAAATCTAATTAGGCAGTGAGACAGATGAATAACTTTAGAAATCTGATGTATGGGGACATGATTTTATATGTATGGCACCCATTCTGCTAGGAAATTGGGAAAGAAAGCTGAGGAATTAAATGCTGAGTGGATGGGGCATTCAGTGACTGTGATAAGCTGCTTTAAAGCCCTAGATTGCTGTCTCTGCTTTCAGAAGTTTATGGTCCATATACAGGAAGAGAATAACTTGGCGTATGGCAACCCTGAAGCCCAGCAAAATATTTATAATATTCAACACTCTATTGTCCTTGGCAGAGAAGTCTAAATATTGACCCACTGCCATACTTTCTAACCACTCTTAGCCATATTCTCTGCTTAGATATGTTCATGCAATACCACTAAATGCAGTGGATGTAACCTAATAAACATAAAAAGGAGCAATAACTGGGAAATCAGCAATTCTTTAGAGTCGAATTTTTTTCATTATCAGCAAGTTTCACTGGATTTTCTTTTTCTCCTGATCTTTGTGAAATATAAGAACATAATATTTTTTATTTCTTGTTTATAAGAAAGAGTTATAATCTCTTATGGAAGCAAGGGGGAATTATGGATGATAATCAGAAAGCCTAAATGGGAGAAGTCCAATTATAGTGTTAGTGAGGAGATGAGTAGATGCTTAACTAACATGAGTCAGATGAGACAATACAAAGATATGCAATTTCATTCATCTGACAGATGTTCAAAACCTTATTTCAAAGACATGCCTAGAAGCCTTCAGCGAATATGAATGTATTAACAATGTTACTGTTTTAAATGTTTAAAAACAAAATACATTAAAGCTACCACTTTGCTATCAACTCCCCCATGAACTTTTCCAAATGCCAGCCACAGATAATATCAAGAAAGTTTGTTTTGTCAGGATTATTAAAAGTCAAATTTTTTCTTAGTTTCACTTTATTGATACAAGTGTCCTATAGAAAAGGATTCAAAACTCTATTTGAGGTTTCCTTCAGTCATGTGGCAGTTCTCTCCCTTTGCCTTGACTAGTCATGGCAACTTTTTAAAAATATATTTTTAAGATCTTAAAATGTTAAGAGACATTTATAATGAAAATTTCACAAGGTGATCAGTTAATAGACTTAGAAAAACAGTAAAAGGTGTGGGATGCATTGGTTAAACCTTTGAATATAGAAACTGCTAAAATGAGGGATTGAGTAACAACTTTGTATGGTCAGAATATATTTATTGTCTCCTTTTGTCCTATCAGCAGTAAACACGCTATAAATTTATACCTAAAAAGCATCCAGTGAAATGCAGCTAAAAGAGCATATGTTGCTGCAATGCTATTCTGTTTTCTTGGGTCAAGGAGAGAAGTGAGGAAGGGTAGGTGTGGGGGCTTTATGGGAGTGCTTTCTTGATGGGGAGGAATGTGTTTTTTTGGGAAGTTTTGAGAATGGACATTTAGCAGAGCTTTCAGCCTTCACAGTTTTTTAGTTTCCTTTTTGAAGATAAGGGTCTGGGTCAAAAAATACTGTATGTGCTTAGTGGTGATAGCATTTAATAGTGCTGCAAACTGACTCCTGGGAATGGATTGTTCTACGTGACTCCTCCCTGTTGTGTGATATTATAATTCAGTGTGTAAAAATCCTCTAGTGGCTTTTTTATCAATATGGCATGTGTTTGGAGGTATGGTAATTTGCCATTGCTTGACTTGAGACATTTTTATACCTCACTGGAATGACTTATGGCAGTCAAGACATAATATTCTTGATGGGCCTAAGCATTACATTTATATACATGTGTATTAGACATTCTGTTATAACTGAATATTTGGTTTTTGTATTTTTAGATTTTTGGACAAAACTGTTACACAGTTTCTGGAAATGAGGAGAAAAAATGTTTTACATTTGAAATAATTCGAGCAGCTAATGATAATAATTAACTTTATCCACTGAGATCCATAATTGCAAACACTGCCTTGAAATTTAGGAGCAGGTGGCCTTTTTGTCAGAGGTATATGTCTTTCATTATTCATTTGCCAAATCATAAACTTTTAAAGTCTGCATGCATGGGCTGAATAGAGACAAAAGGGAAGTATTGAAAAAAGCTAATCTTCTTTGTAGTCAATGGCAGACAAGTTCTTCCAGGGCTGATTCAAAGGATCAAAGTTAGGTCCCTGCTGTGTTGCTTTCTTCTTTCATTACTTCTGGAGGAAGTCAAGGGAGAGAAAACTCAGTTGACTGAAGTTAGTCCTGGTGAATTCTTTTAATGTTTCCTGAATTCTCTGAATCTGTGTGTGAACCTTTTAGTTCTGCTAGTGCTGACTGGTCTGTGCACACCTTACCTACCCCCTCCCCAGCCCCGAGATGCTTAACATGCTTTAGCCTGGAGATACATCATTAAAGCTGGATTCATTTTACTGCAGTTGCTGCTCCTGGCTAAGAACGAGCATTGAAACTGAAGTCATAGCCCCTATCTTGATGTGCTCTTGGTGAACCCTGCGCTGGCCCTGCGGCAATGCTGTGTAAGAAGCGGCCAGACAGGAGTGTGCTAAGCAGGAGGGAAGGGGCAGGGCTGAAGACTTTTGGTGGCAGTGGAACAACAGCAATGGGAGGAAAAAGAAATAGTAATCCCGAGAGTTCATATCTTTTTGTGATACAGGGGAGAACAGGGATTGGAGGAAAAATAAAAACCTCAGCAAACCTAAAAAAACCCCAATAACCGAAAGAAAACAACTCCCCCCTTGGTTCTTCAAAATATCATTAAAGCCCTTGCTCTTTTATGTTCTCTCTTTTTTTCCTATGTTGTTGTCCCCTGCTTTTTAATGTCAGATTTCCATAATAAACCCATTTATACTGAAATGTAGGAGAGAATGATGCTTTTGTGTGTAAAATATGCTTTGACATAATTTATCTAGAACTTGACAGGGATTCCATCCTTGATGACTGAAAAGGCATTAATGAGATGGGTACTTGTCAAGACTGGATTATGGCCATTTTATGTTAGTGAAATGGTAATGGAATGACTGCTGAAGACAAATGTGAAGCGCACATTTTGCAATGAATTATTGATTGTTCTTGATAGAGGAAATAAGAAATTGGAATGTCTGGAAAACAAAACATAAACACTCTGTGATATTTTAAACAGCCATATTCTGGCGTTGTCAATGTAAGATAAAAAACTGTACATGAAACAAAGTAATTTCTTTTTAAAGAAGCATAATTCATTTTAGAAAGGAAAAAATTAATATATGGGGGCTTGTATTTAAGTCATAATGCACTATGGTTTATGTAACATGCAAATAGATTTCTTCAACATGTACATGGGAATTCTTAATTACCATCAGATAAACTGATGATAATTCAGCTAGATAATAAGCATATGGTTGACATTATATCTATAACAATTCTCAGAGCTTAAAAATTTAAGCATATACTAATGATGATTGAATTTCTTAGCTGTTTAGCTATTTTTATTTGACAAACTGAAATAGGTGGCATTTTGGGGAACCAGACTAAAATCTGATCCCTAAAGACTTATTGTCTTTACATAATGCATTATAGACGCTGCTTTGCTGTGGAAGTCTCTTCACAGATTTTTATCTTTTAGTGTCAAAACAATCAATGAGGAAGTAATAATTTCAGGATGCTTCATCGTACTTGTCTTTAGTTTGTTAATGAGCTTATGTCTCTATCTCTGGAAGTGTTTAATATGTATATGTGAGGAAAGATGGAGTGCAGTCTTACTGCTGCTTTATGGGACAGTAAGCTTTCAAGAAAATTGTAACCATGAACAAGTATTTCACACACACACACATCTAATCTCAGAAGTATGCAATGTGAGATACAGTAAGCATTTCCTGCTCACTGTAAATTTGTATGTCTTCTAGCAAGACATAAAAATCCCAAAGTATTAGGAGTTGGCTATTTTGCCTACATATGTGGAGATGCTTTTAGGGTACATATGTCTCTAGAATTGGAAGAATAAAATATTTCTTTCCAACCCTTTTTATTTGCTGTTCCTGTCGTGCTATTGGAGAAAAATGCAGGAAAGCAGTTTCAATCAGTTTTGATTCCACAATCCACATTTTACTTTTTGTCTTGTTTATATAGAACAGGCAGTCTTTATCAATTTTCTTGTACCAATGTACCACTTTGTTTTCCTATTTGAAACCTCTTTAAAAAAATGGTAGCTTTAATTCTGATGAATGAGTGTTTCTGGGTTTTAACATTTGATATGAGAATTTTTAAAAGCCTTTATATTTACATTTCTTTTTCAAACATTATATAGTAAACTGCAACAAAGTAGTAGTTAGGAAGATCCAGTACTGACATTAAAAAAGTCTTGTCTTGTGGAAAGCCAGGCAGTCCTCCATTCTGAGTTAGGCACATATTTTTGTTGGCACTTTGGTTTTTAGGTTGCAGCAAAGGGATTACAGGATTACGCTGTCCACTCAGTAAATGATTCCTGTCTGGCTGCAAGGCAAGTGTGTCACAAAGCATGCCTAAATTTTAGCTCTTCTTTTTAACCTTTTTGTTTCTTAATGACAATAACTTGGAAAACTGCTCCCCTTCTCCTCTATTTTGTCTGAATAGTTTTCTACATGATGGCAGGTAATTTCTTTTATAAATATCTAAGCACAGATGTCTTCTAACACATTTATGAGTGTCATATGCCAAAATAACCTAATTAGGTTACAGAAAGTGTGACCATTGTGTGTACAAACGTTTTCAAGCACATGATCACTTACTGAGACTTTAACTTCCCCCATTTGGCAATAACATGGGAAAGTCTGCCTCCGTTTAAGCTGTGCAAAGGGAACTGGCTTGTTTCCTGCTCCCTGGCCATGCAGCAATGCTTGGGCTATTGCTTGTGTGGTGGTGAGGTGAGTAAAGACCACATCACCAAGAGAAAATTTGGTCTGCTGGCTTTTTGAGCTAAATTAATGCTCAAGCTAATTGGGAAGCAACCTGCTCAAGCTATAAATTAACTATTGGCAGAACAGCAAAGCACAGACGTTTCCTGTCTTGGTTGGATTGTGCCAGGATGTGAACAACTACATTTTAAATATAATGTGTAGAGTAAAATACATTGTTTTGCAATGCACATTAGCTTTTTTATTGTACATGGTAACTTTCAGAGTCTTGGGGGTCTTGTGTTTGTTTGTTACTGGTTTTCAAATTGTTTCTGTTATTATAAGGTTTCTGCAATTAGAGAGAGAGACTTCTTTTTCTGGTTTTATGATGTTTGTGTGTTTTACCTTTGTGTGAAGGATTTTTAAAATAATGAGAATATTTAGAGATTGAAATTCTTCTCTTACTGAAATCAGTAGGAAAAAATCATGAGCTTGTCTTGGAAGAGTATCAGGCCAATAATGGGTAGGAAGAAGCTGGTTCCACTTGTGCACAAGCATTTTCTCACACGACAACTGCTGAGAAGTTGTGTGTGGTCAGCACCGCATTGGTTGCCCTGGAGTGACTGGAACTGCTCAAACAAGACCTAAATATTACCAGATACAGAGGAATCTGTTGCATGTTCCCATTGTTCCTGCCCATAAGAAGCAACTCATGGGCAGGCATAGGCAGGCATAAAAAGTCTGGTTATATTTATTTTGAGGTTGCAGTGACAGTTTTACCAGGTCTGCCCCAAACTGAAAATTCAGAAGAATGGTATGTCGTATACAAACCTGTTACGCTCATTGTGATTTAGTCCTTGGTGAGAATTTAGCCAATATAGCAAGTTGTAAGGCCTTGTGTAAGAATTTTGCAGCTGAATCAACACAAAATGTTAGACTCACAGGAACAGTTCTTAATACAAGTCCAAGCATACAGTGAAAATTGTTTCCTATAGAAACTCTCAAAATATTAACTGTGATGATTCCACTATTATAAGTTGTTAGATCCTATTTAGTTGAAGTGTATTGTGGGCATGTAAGTAACAACTGAGTGGAGAGAACTGTGAGAGAAAATAGATTCTTTCCCCATCTGATAGGTTTAAAAGAAAAATTACACTAGATAAGAGGTTTATGTTATAATTTATTGATAGTATTTTTATGCCTCCATAGCATCTTAAATTTGAAAATATCAATGCCTCAGGAAGCTAACTCATTTCTCTGTAGGTGCTAAAATTTCCATAAATATGTGGCATGAAATCTTATAGATTTGTTTTTGCTGAATTGAGATGTAACTGAGACTGTATTAACTGGTTATAATCCCTCTGCTAAATTGGGTTCTGCATGTTTTCTCACTATGATGTTTCACTGTGCACTGCACATATTTTGAATATGTAACTCTGCAATTGACTGGGAATAGTTGTGAAGAGTTTGTTATGGTCTCTCTTGCGTAAGTAATACATCTTTAGAAAACAGAATTAGGTCATTGGCACACACATTTAACAGTGATTTGACTCAAACTGAAGAACTGGAACTGTTTCTTTATGCTATGGGGATAAGAGCAGTTTTCTGTGTAATCTTAAGCTACGTGTTATGACTACCATCCTTCCTTTGGAGGATAATTAGATCTTTCTGGTCACTGTTTAACTTTTTCTGCTGGGAAGTGACAAACACCAAGAAACTCTGGGATATTGCTATGGCTGTATACTAAATAGTAATACAAGAGGTAAGAAATTCAGAAGTCCAGTCTGCTATATGTTACCATTGAACTTCTTCTGATACACCTAATTAAATAATGTCTAAAGGTTCACTGTACATCCCAAACTGGTAAGTAGTTTTAGCAATTTCTAGGCGAACAAGCCTTACGTTTTTAAAAAGTCTCAGTGGCATGAAATTATTTAATAAAATGCGTTGCTAATGCAGGATATTGGCTGGCTGGAGTGGCACTTGTCCACACAAGTTCCTCAGTGAAGGTGTGATTTGCTTAGTCTGTGTGTGTGGTTGTGCCTCTGCTCTGTGGGAAGCACAGCACCAGCATAGCTGTGGGAAGTCATGTGCATAGATCTCAGTGTTCTTCGTGCTCACCCCCTGCTCTGACTTGAGTGTGAAATGACTGTAAAGAATATTACATTTAAGTCTCCTTTTTTTTGGCTGCAAGAGACCCTGTTAATGCTGGATCTTTCTTATTCAGGAACAGTTTTACACTGTTTTCACCTTTTAAAGAAGATTTCCTGTGGCCTCAGGTTACATCCTTCACCAGTGGAGTGTGCCTCACTGAAAATACACTTGTCTGTAAGCTGCAGTGCAAAACATGAGAAGATAAACTCCACCAGACCTGCACTAGTTTTCTGCACAGTCAGTTTGTTATTTCAGTCCCTAAATCTTGGTGCATGGATCTTGTAGCCAGGATGGTGTCCCAAGAGCTGTGGCTGTGAAAAGATTAGGAGCAATGCTCCTCAGTGTGAAAGAATGCATAGGAGAATTTGTTTCCAGTTGTTAAAATCTCTTCTTATGCTGGTCAAAACTGCATAACTTCATTAAATTCAGCATATGTATTCTGGAGTGGCATCCAGCAAATACAGCAGAATTGTTATTTACTCCTTGAATATTTTGTTCCATTCTTAATACAATGTCCCTGACAGGAAAAATTTCTTTGTATTAAAACAACCCCAACGAGCTGGACTGTAGTAGTAGGAATCTCAGCACACTTTAAAAATAAATATATGAAGTAATGATATATGAAGCAACCGTCATATGATTTAATCCTAGTTTGATACAACTGAGTTCAGCCTGAGTCCAAGATATAGTTATCCTATTAAAATCCAGTGTGATTACAGAGCTGTTTTCAGGAAAGAGAGGGAAAAGGGCTTGTCAGCTTTTGGCAGGTGCTGAGGTGTTGGATGTTGATCAGAAACTTTGATTCCTGTGGCTTCTATTACACAGGAAAGGAACTAGTCTTGGCACATCTTCTAACAAGTTGTGAAAGATCTGTTGCTCATGCCCATTGCAAGAACTTTTCTTGACTATTGGACATGTTGGTTTCATTAAATAGTTTCAGAGAGAAGTCATGAGTTTGAACAAGAGCATTCACAGAAATGGTTTTAATAATGAGTTTCCAGGCACCACATTTATGAAGCATGGGAGAATAACACTTCTCTGCCTGACAGACATTTGGAAGGAAAAGTTCATTGAAGGTTCTAAGACATTGTACTTAATTTGAGATTAAAACATGATCAAGGAACAAAAGGTGAAAAGTAATTTGTAAATACTGGTATGAAAACTAGAAGCTACTGTGTATAATTTAATAAGCATTTTAAAAATACAAATGGTTGAGGTTTTAGATATTTTCTTAGGTTTTACTTTTTTTATTTGTTGTTGGTATGATTTCATTTCTCTCTTAAAATCAATGTAGTGATGTACGTAGTCAAGTTTTTCTGGGCTTATCCTTCCAAAGCCTGAAATAGAAACACATACAGTCCCAAACAGAGTTAGTAGAAAGAGTGTAAAGAGTGAAAAGACATTGACTGAATCCGCCTTACTTCTGTTTCTTCGGTAAAACTGAACACTACAAACACTGCACAGAGCTCTGCGGGTGAAGAATGGACATAAATGGAAATTCAGGTGCCAATTTTGTAGAGCCTCTAGGCAGGCATGGATTTTCCAGAAGTGGACAAGTGTTTCTGCTTCCCCGACACTGCTTCAATTTCCCCATCTTGCCCATGTGAGATAAAGCTGGCCACCTACTTCAATTTTCAGAGCTGTGGGGCTCTTACTGGCTGATCTCAGTCATATCCCAGTTGTCAGCCACCTGAGGCCTCAATATGTCTGTAAAATTCAGTTTTGGGTCCCCTCCCAAATGTTTCTTACTATAGCAGAGTGTGAATTTAGGGTGTAATAGCTGTGTCTGATCAGCTCCACATCCTGATCCTAGCAAGAGAGATGCCTACACATGGAGGTAGTGAGGAACACTTTCATATACAGATAGTTGAACTGGTTCATTCAAGGTGATGGAGACCAGGAAACACAGATTTCAGGTACTGTAAGCTTATGCCTGTAACCTTAAGCTTCAGCTTATCTCTTTTTTAAATGTAGCTATTGTACTGGTTGGTGAGCAGTGTGGACTGACAGTATGTCTGCAACTATGTTCCAAAAGTTCTGAGACGCCCTAAGGTTATCCCAGCCAGATGTGGAGAACTAGACTTTCTTATGGGGAAAAAGGGACTTCAGGAGGGACACTGGAGGATTCTCAGTGTTTTTATTTGTATTCTCGCTAAAAAATGGGCAAGTGTTAACTCAGTTTAAACTAGACCCTGGGCTCTAAGCCATGCTGCCATCTGTGCTAGCTGGTCAGGATTCAAGACGTTCAAACTCAAGTTAACTTTCTGTTTCTGTGGAGGTGGGGAGGTTTTGGCCAAGATTCAATAAAAATATTAAACTATTGATAACACAAAAAGGACAGGGCTTATTTTATTTTTCATTAACTTTCTGTACTAAAATGGTTTTGTTCTTCTCTCTGTAGTTGTAGATAATACGGAAACAGATTGCAGATTTTAAAAGAAGCTTCAGGTAATTGTTAGTTTCTATGCAAAATAGTAATGTTAAAAATATAAAAACCTTGGGACCTGATGGGAATAAGTAGTTTTGTTTTTCTTTTTACCATTCCAAGGCTGAATCTCCTAGTTCAGCTCAGGCTTGATTTTTCACTTTGGATGATACAGCTCTTGTTTTAACTGAATAGCTAAAGCTGTCCTGATGTTGTAATAGTTAATTAAGCCAAAGAGGTTATATGCAATCTTTTTAAATGTTCCATTGTTCAAGAAAAAAAAAAAAGAGAGTAAGTTAGACATAAGGGTTGTTTTCTTTTTTTCCCCGAAATCTTTCTATGTTTTATATGCCATAATTTTATGTTTAAACTTTTAACCAAAATCCAGCATACTTAATGAAATACAGCATGCAGATTGATAGTTTCTGATTTTCTGCTGTTTGTGAATCCAATCCCAGCAGCACAATATTTTTTCCAGTTGTCCATTTGGTCTGTGAACCCTGATTTATTTAAGAATCACTGAGTTTGCAAAAACATGGCTATGGGAAACCTCAGTGATGAGGAATGAACCCTTTGTTTGTGGGAATACCAGCTCCCACTGCTGCCTTGGCTGGTGTCCTGGCTCTGACAGTGCATTTGACAGCATCAGGTAACTGAAGTTGTAAAAATGGCACAGTAGGCATATAATTTCTTCTTCCAACTGTTTTCACCCTGATTAAAGATATTTAAAGACAGGTTTAAAACCGTAAAACTTTAATAGCCATTCAAAATGTTATGTTGGTTTCACAAAATCTGATTATCTTTGAAGCTATGCAAGTTATGGCTGTCAAAACTTTAGGTATATCTTTGCTTTTGTTTTTTTGCCTTTTTTTTCCCTGTAAAAATACTGGTCACTTTTTATTATTTCTGCATTTCTCTGCCTTGAGTTCATTGTGCAACTCCTTTTTCTTGTTAAAATCAGGGACCCTGATTCTAACTTCTCTATGCAGTTGCTATTTTACTCTTATATCCTAGCTATTCTTTTTCGTCTTTTGTTTGAGCAAAGCAAAAGGATTTAAAATTGCAGTCTCTTCAGTTTCATGCTTCCAGGTTTTCCCATTTCCCCTATACAAAATGGTACAGATCAGGTTGGTTGAGGGACCATGACAGATTGTGGCACATTTCCTTGTGTATATGGTCTCTCCCTTTTTCCCTTTTGCCTCTGCGTTGTCCCCACTAGTTCCATGATGTCCTCTCTATTTTCAAGTATCTCAAATATTTGGCCTTCTCTGGGCAAGAGGCAGAGCCGCTGTGTGGATTAACGTGCACTCTGGTTGGATGAGTAAGGGAGGTGGGTGGGAACTGCTGGAACAGCCAGCTTCTGCCTCTTGCCTATCAAGCGCTTGTGGCAAGGCACTCTGCCTTGGTGTATATGTTTTCATAGCACAGATGTGATACAGGGGTGATACATTTAAATTGTTCAATGGTGAGCCTGGGTTGCGTAGCTAAGTATGTCAATATGTTGTTGATGTATTTACTGTTCGAATATACAAGTACAGTTTAGAAGGGAGCTGTCAGAGATAAAATAAGCAGCAATGAAAAGGAGTATCAGAAGGTAAACTGCTTCTGGACATTTCACACAGAAATGCCTGTTTTCCAGAGGCGGTGTGAATGCTGCATGTCTTTTAAGCCAGCTGTGCAGTCAGTCACTGGTCACAGGCAGCTGGAGGCACAGCCTGACAGACCCCTCCGTGCCTGGGCCTGTGGGATGCAGCGGGATCTGTGATGTGGATAGCTTTGCCGTAGGGTCTGCAAAGGCTGCAGGTCTCTCCAGGTCTGACTGGATCCATCCTTCCAAGCAAAACAGCACTTTTCCTCTCTAGAGGTGAGAGGCAGAGACAAACAAGGGAGCTGGCTGCCGAGGAGGGTGGGTCTGGCTCTTTCTCCCCCAGGGAAGAGTCACTGTTATGCCTTGCACCCTTCAACAGCATCACTGTCAGCCATTTCACTCCTCAGAGATCTGGCACAGGAAAGCAGATAGCAAGGGCAGGACCATTTTCCTGCCCCCAGTAATCTGCTGCTGTAAGCAATCATCTACTTCAGCTGCACACATTAGAGGATCCTGCACTGGGAAGAGTTTGAACAGAGGCAGTCTTGCACTGTGGCAGCAGGTGAGTTCTGCCAAATGTCAGCGTATTGGAAAATAGGATTTGAAGAGGGACGAAATTTTATTGTGTCTTGATTCAGGTTGTCAGTACTGGTTCTTTTATATAAAGCCAAAGGGAAAAACTACCTGGAAAGATTGCTGGGACTATCAATTCACAGACCAAAGCAGATTGTACCTTGGGTTTGGGTAGATGTCGTTTTCTAAAGGTGTAGTTTAGTGTGCTGTTCTGGGTGTGGCCTTTCTTTAGTAAACAGAAAACCGAGAGCAAAACTTTTTTTGAGCTTGCTAGAAATGAGGGTCTTTAACATCTATCTGTTGAAGGGATGTGAAGTTATTTTGCAGGGTATTTACAAATCCCTTCTCTTCAGCTGGTATTTGCACCTTGTCCCATAATTTTTGATGAGAGCCATGTTATACTCCATCTACACTTGCAATGGACCCCAGAAGTCATCAGATGGAATTTTCTGACAGGGTTGCAAGGTACATTTCAGTAAGTGTTCTTTATAGTAGGACTGTGATAAAAGATATGCTCTGATAAAATATGCATGGTTTTTCAAATGTTTTGCTCGGATTAATTTTTTTATTCCCAGCAATTCCAGTTGCAACTTATTACTGGAGTTTTTTCATTAAGTTGTTGGAAATAACTGTACTGAAGCAAATTATAAATATGTTATATTATTCTGAGAATTCTGCACTGTAAAGCATGAACATAATTTTCTTACTTATAAGATCTTTTCCATGCTGTGCACAAATCTCTTATTATGTGTTGTAGTTGTCCTTATTTTCATTTAAATTTATTGCAATGCTTTGTCTGAAGAAAATATTTTGATTGGTTAGTAAACATGCCACAGGGGGTAGGTAATTTACATGAACAGCAATTCTGTTGAAATTGCTGTTCGGGAATTTAAACTACCTGTTTCATCCTTGCTGTAATTAAAGGAGGGGAAAGATCTCTCCAAAACATGACCTAGGAGGAGAAAACAAAAAATATGACCCACGAAAAAAAAATCTGCCAGTTCCAGAAATATGGAATAGGTGGCTTGTTTCTAATAAAGGAATAACTTTCTGGCAAAATAGGAGCATTAGTAGGCATCTTAGTCTCTGTGAACACCCCGGCAATGTGTTTCTACTGCAATAAATTCTCGTAGCTATCAATCCTGCTCTTGTTCTTCTATAAAACTAGATGAGACTAAAGTTCACTAGTAGTAGCTTGAAACAACTAAAGTTAATTTCTCAGCTATTCCGATTAGAACTAAAATATGCTTACGAAGTAGCAACTTCATTGACAAAATGAAGAAAATGAAAGCAAATGTCAGATCTGTCAAGTATAAAGATTGCTGTTTTCTCCAGAACGTGAAGTTTCTTAAAAAGCTGCTGTTTACTCTTGCTCAGGTTAAATAAATCAAGTATGTAGTTACTAAGATGATATGAATTTCAGAAAACCTCCTAATACCCCAGTCATCACCTGAGGCTTGTTAAGGAAGGTTTAAGCAGTGAATAATCTTCTAATTCTGCTAAAATACTTTCAAAAGTTGTGCATTTCTGAATGTCCATTTCCTAGTCTTCCAAGACTGTGTCAGGCTGCAAGGGAAAGCATTTTTGTTTGGGGAACTGGAGCACCCATAATGATTCATCATCATCATGTAAGAGATTCTGTCTGGGACAGGATGCAACAGAAGGTGTTCTTTGTCCTTGGACATCGCAGAGCATCTTTCATTCTGTGCACACTTGCAAAATTCACTGACAAACTGCTTTCTGCTGCCTCATTCCTTCTGTTTCTGTTTGCATGTTTTACAGTGACATAACAAGACCCAAGCCCCAGTGGGCCAAAAACTGGGTAGAAAAAGATATTTAGAAGCCTAGCCCATGATATGTCAAAAGTCAATTAGTATATGCAGATTTTCATTATTAAAATTTTCTGAGCTGAAAGCTCTCTTTCTTCCTAGGCATTAAAGTGTCTGTCATATGCACATGATTATTGGTATCATTTTGTTACATTGAAAAATAACAATAGGAATGAAAAAGTGGGGGGCGGGGGGGAGGAACCACCCGAAAGCATGAGGATAGGGAAGCCTTCCCATCTCCTTTTAGAGGGCTCAGCAAGAATGGGAGAGATTGAAGATGGTTTCTCTCTCCCATCTGGGATTGTGTTAGCCCAGATTTAGGAAAGTGTCCTGCCTTGCAGATGATACTCATCTGGGCTGAGGGACAGTTCTCAGTTGAAACTGATTTTTTGCATGCAAAAAGGTATGAAACTTACCTTAAACCATTAAAACAAAGTTTAGATTTGTAAAGTTTATGTATCTAACTCTCTGACTACATTCAAAGCGGTTCAAATGGGCACATTGCTGCTTGTGCTACAGGGAAAGCGGGGTTGAAGATGTAACGTTTAGGCTCCCCACTAGCATTTATAGTCCCCGTTGGCTAACTTCAGCATCTTCCTGACAGGTTTCTGGTTTCTGAAGCTTGCCCTTTCATGAGGCATCTCTTCTTCCAGTGATTGCAGAGTGCAGTGCACAGGTACTCAGGTCTGTAAGGACAGTGCCTCGAAGTTTGGTAATGATATCTAGGCAGCAGGTAGTTCAGCTGTGCAGGGGGCTGTCTCCCCTGATAAAGTATTTATCAAGTTATATTGCCTGTCCAAGGGAAAATGACCTGTAAACTTCCTTTGTAAATCAGTATTTTCAGCCTACCTAAACACTTGAACTTCATGGTTAGTATTAGCCCAGGCCATTCCTCATCTGAAAACTGCAAAAAGTTTGTACCAGGACACATGCTAAACATGTCCACATTTAACATGGTGGTTGAATAGGCAAAGATTTTACTTTCTGCAGACAGTCTTCTCTAAAACATAGCAACACTCTTAAAGCCTTTACATCTAAAGAATTATTAGTAAATCTTGAGACCAGCTGTAACACATCTGAAGATTCAATGTGGTGGATCCAGGGACGTAGTAATTCATTCAGTGCTGAGCCACAGATCTACAGCATCCCTTTTTGTATTTCCTGGTGCCTATGGATGGTTTAGGGTGTGAGATTGACTCACTACCCAGAGCATACAACAGAAACTCATTAGCTTTTCACTCATTTTTCAAATACTTTTAGTTCCAATAAAAGCAATGAATTAAAAATCAAAGCATAAGATGCTGTAGTATTACTTCTCATAGCTACATGCAGGCAGTTTCTGTTTTTTTCTTTTATTTCTTATTTAAGCTCTTCTGATTTAGTGACAATTCATTTATGTAAATATAGTTTATAAAATGTATTCACAGTTCATTCCAATTTCTAAAACGGCTGACTTTGGAATGCTATCTCTTCACTGCAGTTCCATAGTAGAAATACTTTATATTGTGCACACAAAGGCCAGACTAAGCAGCAAGCTACACCAGAATTTTCCTGGCTTCAACCTTCATAGGAAGTGGTCAGGAATTTCCTGGTTTCAAATGTTTTTGATGGAATTTTGAAACTGTTGTGACATTCTAATTTAACACTATTTAAATGAAATAGTTCTCTTTGGTGTTTATTTCAAAAGCTATAATAATTTACAATAAAACAAAATAATTGCAACCATCTATATAAAACATCTTGATTGATTTAGGGTTACTTCTGGCTTGAGGCCATGTTTGGATTTTTGACATTTTATTCATGGTTAGAAAAAAACATGAAATTTTTTGTGACAAAAACCCTCTTTCATCTCAGTCTAGTGTTAATATTGTGTTAAGTAAGCTTTTCATATTGGAAGTTATGAATGAAGGCATAAATATGGTAAGGCTATATTTCTTAGACATCAGAATAAATCACTACGAATAATATGAAAAATTTCTAACCTTCAATTGACAAAGTCAGTGTCATAAATATAAAGATATATTTGTATAAGTTCTAACCTTAAAATATTTTAAAAGCAACAGCCACTGCTCCACTCGGGCATTTTCTCATAGTCTAAAAATCTCCGTTTTCCCTTTTGCTCCTTTTATGTCTCCTCATTCATGCAAATGGGTTTTGATATTTGCAAGATTACAGCCTTTCTTGTGGCCCTGAAGTTTGAAAAAGCTCAGTTGCTGATGAATATACAGCATAACAACAATTGCGATAATGAAGACTAATTAATTACTCAGTCCAAAGCCTAGTCTGATGCAGTTGTCAATGTCAGATGCCTGTGAGGTTGTTCTTCTTTCCTTATTTCCAAGTTAAGAGAAAATGGAGAGTTTGCAAAGCACAGCAGGAAGATTTGCACTTAAAATTATTTTTAGTGTTTATAAAATCCATGTTGCCATTTGACCTTTTACATTTAATGTTGCCATTTGATATTTAACTGCTGGGGTGATTTCTGTGAAGATATGTTGGTACTGAAGTAGAAGAGGAATAACTGTCTACCCCAGAAACTATACTGTTGTTTTGAAATTTTGCATAGATTTTGAATGTGATTTTTTTTGAGAGTTAATATAAGCCAGTGTAGCCATCAGAGTGGTAGAAAGCCTAACAACCACCTCTTTTTTAGGTATTTGCTAATATAGTTTGAAGCATCTATTTTTTGCAAACATGCCATCCCAATAAATAACTATTTTCCTAATTTCTGGGCAGTTAAACTTCAGTTACAGAAGCACAATTAGGTTTTTTTTTTTCTTGTCTGCATGGGGAGGAATTCAAAGCCCAGGCTAGAAGCAGGCAACATCAAATCTCATTAAAAATGGGAGCTTGGCAAAAGTGTGATGTAGTTATCACAAAGAACTAATGCCACTGATTATTTTACAGGCAGAAAACTAGTTATAAGCCACAGCTGTGGATAGGGATGGAGAAGAAAGGAAGCATGCCAAGACTGCAAGAAAGAAATTACTTTTTGTCAAGCAAGCTTAAGATGTCCAAGGCAGCCTCCTAGGTCGCTGGTGCATGGGCTATTTGCCTACCTCAGAAGCAGAAATACACCTGCTGGGGAAATGCTGACAATAGTACCATGTTGTTAACTGTAGTGATTTTAAATGTCTTAAAAATAGTAACTGTCATTTGAAAGGCAAAATACTTCAGGGTGGTTTAGAATTAGAGTAATTGAAGTTGGGAAGGACCTCTGGACATCGCAGTCCAGCCCTCCACTACAAGTAGGACCAACTACAGCAGGTTGTCCAGGGCCTTATCCAACTCAGTTTTAAGTATATCCAAAGATGAGCATTGAACAACTTGACTGGACCCCTGCTCCAGTGCTTAACTATTTCATTGTGAAAAGTGATTTCCTAATACCTCATTGGAATTTCTTGTATTACAACCTGTGTCGGTGTCACTCATCCTGTCCCTGTGTACTTCGGAGAAAACTCCCCACTTCACACGACCCCATCACAATTTAGCTGCCTTCTTTTTCTGTGTTATCATATTCATGCTGTCTGTAATGGAAAGAAAGAACCAGCAGCCTTGTTTCCAAAGAGGAGCTGCACATTCCAACTCCTCTCATTTTTCAGGGAACCAGAATGAAAAATTAAGAATACAAACCCATCATCTAAACTGCAGCATTTTGCTTTTGTGTCTTACTAAATACCAGTAGCAACAGAGCCATAATTTTCTATCTGATTTTTTCCTGTTTTAAAAAATGCATATCTTAATGATATTTAAAATATAGCCCACATCCAGATAGACTCTAAATGTTATTACTGACAGTAGCCTAGTGGACACTTTTCCTGCTTTTTATGATATCCAGTCTGTGTTGATACCTCTTAATTAGATTTAATAATGGCATGTCTTCAGTTCAAACATAACTGTGTCTTCAGATGCTCCTTGATACATATCATAGGAGAAAGAACTTCCTTCTCTTGATCATCCTCTTAAACAGTCCTTTGCCTGCCCCACTTCACTGCTGAGCAGCTGCTGTGATTTATAGGATAGCTTCTGTGCTAGTTACATACAGTGTGGGGTGGCAAGTTCATGTTTAGTAAAGAATATGTGCAGCTGATCACAGTAAAAATTGATTATTCTAAATGTGATAAAATACAGTACAACACTGGTGTCAGTGTGGTGCCTTGATGAGCCAAGGGCAAGTTCCTGACATGTTTCCAAGTATGTAATTTTGCTTTGTTTTCTTTCCTAAGATCTGTTTCAGGTCACCCAAATCTAGCTGTCTGGGTAGAAAAGAGTCTTGAGCAAATCCCCACTGTGATTTTTCTTTCTTGTCTTCAAAGAAGGTCATACCTTGTCACTCCTATTTTTTTTTAAGCTGGCTAAAGCTAGCTAGAAAAACTTTCCCTAAGCAGTATCTATCCCTTGTGCGATATCCCAACTTCATTTTCATGATAGCATAGTTCTTCTACTTCTCATTTGTGGATTTCAAAGCACAGTGGAGACCAGTAGCAATATATCAGTATCTGGGTGGGAAACTGAAACATCATAATCTGAGAGAGGAAGCAGCTAACATAATCCATAATTAGAATCTGTGTTTTGTAATGTCCAGTGTACTGCTTCAATCTCCAGGACAAACTGGAATGTGAGTCCTCTAGGGACTTTTTTTCCTCCTCCCAGAAATGCTAGAATTTGGGATTAGGTTATTACATGATAGTTTCCATTTTATTTTAAAACTTTAATTAAACCCCCAATTTAAAGATATAAGACTCAAGATTCCAAATGTGTGAAGAAAATGAAGGGCTTTGCATACAGTCTCTAAAAGAAAGCCTATTTTTAAACATAATCTCCCGAGCTTTGAAGAGGACTTTAGTCATGGCTCTCGCCTCCCCGGATGCCTAAGATTTCATGTTTCCCCCGCTATTCTTTACTGTCTCTTATGTGTGTGCATTCAGCCAGCATAGTGTGCTCTGTTTATGCAGTGGTGGTAAATAGTGATAAATATACTGCAGAGTAGCAGGTTTTTGCACAGAGAGCTGTGGTAGTAGTCTAATCTGTCTAGTGCAGAGATGATTCAGTTCTGAAAATCTGGGTGGTCTTGGAGGGGAAGGAAGCAACAGCCTGTTTTAAGGAGCTATATTTTAAGCAGACCACCTCCTTGCCTTTTTGGAGGGTGGGGGGCAGGGAGAAGAAATGAAAAATATGTCATTTGTTCCATCATCAAAAGCCAAGCAAGTGTGTAAGGGCTCCTTTTCAAAATCCATCGCTTTTCTCTTTTCCTGTTCAAAAACAGAAGAGAATCCTGTTGGAATTCTTTATAGGGTTTTGCATGTTTTTTACATAACAGTGCTGCTGAGATACAATGGGGGGAGTCTCTCCTCGATCAATGGTGACTTACAGTAATACTCTGTATCTGTTGGTGTGGAGTATTTAACAATACAGAGCAGTGCAGATGCTTATCCCTGAACTGAAGTCAGTGGGATCTTTTGTGGTTTTAAAACTGAAAAGTCTACATAGCAGGGCATTACAGTGTCAAAAATACTTCTTAAACACTGTGGTTTGGTCCAGTATGGAAGAATTTAGCAGTAAGGCTGATTAGGATTAATGACTTATGTGTGTCATGATTATTTCGCTGGATGATTATTTTAGACTGAAATTAAAATAACTTTACTAGTGATTTTCAGTCACCTGCAAGGAGGTAGATGCTGGCTTTACACCTAATATGCTACATGATAATATTCTGTATAGTGTTAAATAATGCTGGCTTCCTAAACTTAACAAATATAAGTATAGTAAGTATGAAAAATGCATCATTCTGTCAGCCTAGAATGTTGTTAAATGGTATAAAAAGGAGTTCAGAGAGGTAAATGTTCACTCTGTGTGTGTTCTTCTGGGAAAAAAATCTAGTGAAGAATACTTAACTACTTCAATGTGTGTGGGACAATAAAATATGTGCACTCTTGTTACCACCTCAGCATATGTGTATGCCTCATTTCAGTCAAGTGAACTTACTGGTCATAATGCAGCAAAAATCACCATGAAGACATATTTATGAGAGTTTTTAATTTAAGCCTCTAAACAATAAGTTTTGTTAATGACCTCTAAATAAAAGGCAACTTGTTCTGTTTTCTGTTGAAAACAAATGGTTTCATGCATAATAAGCTGCTTCGGGACTTTTCCTCTCTAAACCTTTAAAGGCCGATTTGGTCTTTACAGAAGAAAATCTATTTGCAACTCCCAGTTGTGTTTGCGCTGCTGCCAACATACCTTAGGTATGATTAAGATGGTACTGCATGTTACTGAACAAGCTGAAGAAAACAAAGTACTTTCAGTCAGTACTACTCATTATTTTGCATGTGCATGTATGCAGATGTTATATGGGTGAAATTAAACACTAAGATTTCCAGCTGGAGCTGTTTGTAAGCATTGATTAGCTACTACCTTTTTTTTTTCCTAAATATTGTGTATATTTAAAGTCACTTTAGATAGTGTTATTTATTTCCCTTTAGTAAATGTTGACTGCCTACCTTCATTTCTTTTTGTGTGTGCTGATGATAAGTTTCTGGATACACAGTGTTATACTTTGGAATTGTGCTGTTGTAGCTCAAACATTGTTTTATTAGAGACTTGAAGGGAGCATATCTGCTGTTATTTTAACTAAGCTGTAGACTTTCTTAGATGCTGATATAGTATTTGCCTTGACATATTACATTTATGAAATCAATTTAAAAAACCATGTTCTTTCTACTTTTTTTTAAATTTGGTTGTCCCTAAAAAATACCTGAAACCATAATTACTCCTGTCTATTCCTCAGTTTTATATTCCTTTCTTCCATTTTTTCTATTTTCTTAGCCAAGGTTTGCTTGCTTTTTTTCGGTATGATCTTATGTAGATTCAGTCCTTTGCTTGAAGTACAGTAACTAAATTCATAGTAAGCAAAGTAATGGACTACGGCCCTTGTTATACACTTAGTGCATGGCTCAGATTTGTTTTCTAAGACAAGGCAAGCAACCCTGAGAAAAGGCAGCATGGGGATAGAGATGTCCTTTTACAACTCACTGTCACTTACATGAGTTGCTGGTAGGAAAACAAGAATAGAATCTGGACCTACAAAAGAAATTAGCCCTCCACTTAAGCAATTGGATAATACTGCACATATTTTCAGATGGGTTTGTGGTGTACTTCCCTCAATGCAGTACACTAGAGGAGCACTAGGAAACATATATTTCAACAACACAGACATGGTACACTTTATACCCCAGAGGAGCATGAGGAGGAACACAATACAAACCGAGTCAGTCTCTTACCCTGTTTCTCAGGTTGTACAATTGCATTCTATTTGCTTGTGTCCTGCATTGACTGCAAACTTAGGAAGAAAAGCCACTTTATGTACTTAACAAGTCCAGAGCAGTTTTATTTGCAGAGCCGCCCTGAACAAAGCTATATTTTAATCCTAAGTAGTTAAGCTTGTGTGATCGAAAACATGTGACATACAGCTAATTGCAACATCAGCCAGCTCCCAGCATTTGCAGCGCTTGTCCCGGGTAAATCCTAAGGCACATTGATAAGGTTACTGCCATTGGCCTTCATTTTGAAGACTGGGAAATTGAGGCACAAGGTCTAGGTCAGTGAGCCATTGTCAGGATTTGGCTCTGGAGCAGTCAGCTCAACGCACAGTACAATAGACCATTAACTTCTGTTTGGCTCATCTGTTGCCGAGGAAAGTGTGATTGATTCAAGTGCTCTTTGGATACCTGGGAGCACTGTGTGAATGGTCTGTTTGTTCCTATTATGTTATGAAAGATTTTTTTCTTTAATGTTATTAAATATACATCCATATTTTGAAATCAGTAATTGTCTTGTACTTTGCCTTTCATTTGCTTATCATACCCAGTTCATCTCTGTTTCTTCCTTATGTGTTAGTTTAAAACTTTTTTCCAGTTTGACAATGGTTGACAGATCTTCATAGTAGTCTTTATACCTAAACATTCTTAAATCTAAAATGAGTTTTCAACAATAAGGATATGAAAGCTTAATTATAAAAGGTGGAGTAGAAATTTCTGTGTATTTTGTGATTTTTGTGTATTTTTGCCACTGGATAGCAGTGGCAAGCACAGTTGCTACAGCTGAGACAAGAGAAAGATGTTTGTCATGTGACAGTGTTCAGGGGGGACAATCCAGGGATGTGCAATATTACACCTTGCTTCAGTCCTGTGAACGCGTATTAAATAATGGCAGTACTTGAACAAGATTTTCAGAGATATTTCAGATGGGCTTTTAGTTTTATACCACATGGAAGGCAGGTGACATGCAATTTTTCTGAACCCAAATTGAAACGGTGGTATGATCTACGTGGGAATGGAGTTTATTTCCATATGCTGCACAAGGGAATGTCTGAGCAGTGGATTGGGGGACTGGGAAATCATGTTCTCTTCACTGAGGTAAGAAAAAAATGAACAAACCCAAAACTAGTCTGATTGCTGCTGTTCGCAAGAACACACTTATAAAATGTTTAAGTAATTCCAAAATAAGTAAAAAGACTTTCATCTCTCATTATTTGTCCATCAGCATAACTTCTGATTGAGGCCTGCATATTTCATTTTTCTTTTTGGAGCAGTTTTTTTACCCTCTCTATCCTTGCATTCCTGTGAACTTAGGAGAATCACTGACTTTAGTGCCGGCATGCATTTTACTAGTTAGACACTGTGCAGGAAAAAAATGAATTCCAGAGGCATTAATGTAGGCTTTTGATAGTGGTTCATCTTTGTAATGACGATCAAATAGGTGGGAAATTTCAGATTTAAAATAATTTAACATTTCAGATACAGTCTTTTAATCCTTATATTGGTGATAGAGAATTTTTATGCTTGGTTGTTTGCTGTGGGTTTTTTTGCTTTGTCTGAGGTTTTCTTGTCATTTGGGGGTTTTATTATATACAATTTTGCAAGAATGACAAATAAGCCTCAGAAATCATGGGAAGAAATCAAGCAAAGAAATTTTGTTCCAAAGGATGACCTTCATAAGAAAATGCTTGCGAATACCTGACATAGGGACTTTTGATAAAAAATTACTTAATCATAGCTATGACATTGTCCCTCCAATCCTACAGTCTGTGTTCTGGGTGTAGCAAACAAAGTGGGATTTTGTTTGGTTGTGGCAATCTGTTGCTGCTGTTTCTTCTGCTAATCCTTCATGCAGCTTGTTAGAGCAGTTATTCTGTTGCTCTCCTGAAGCATTAACTTCAAGTATATGGTATGCCTCCTGCTTACCTGCAAATTTCCAGTTAGAACGGATGCAGCATACCGTGCTTTTAGCAGAAAAGTTATCTTCATGTTGACAAGTAATCAAAACCTTTACTTGATAGGAGTGGCTTCAGCATTGCTAAAAATTAAATTGATACTGTGCCATCTTCATTCATACCGTAACATTATAGCAGGTCTGAGTTTAGTCTATTGTGCTTATGTTGCTTGGTTTTTCCAGGCACAGATACAGGAAGGAACAGGGTGGATATAAAATAGTTGATATCTTCTTTGGCTTTCCCATGATTCATTTTCCTTGTAAATTAGTTTCACTGAAGGAAATGATATAACTTAGTAGATTCTTGGCCCAGTTCTTCATACAAATAAAACACATGGAAAAAAATATTCTTTGTCCATTATAGTTTTACAGCATTGTGTTCATCAAACGTGGATGACATATGAGAATATAATAGGACTACTCCATCTGAAGCAAAGAACAAAAAATCTATTTCAAATAGGATGGCAGTGACTAAATAACTTTTCACAATATGAGGGTTTGTGTGTGTTCTTTTGGATGTTTTATAACATTGTGGTAATCTTTACAAAGCACAGTGAAACCAGAGAGTTTGCACAATATTTTTCTTTGGATAACTGTCAGTTGAAGTAGGACACAAAGTAGAAAAATAGGCAAATTTAGTCTCTGCAACAAATTTGACCTAGCCTGATGATTGTTACCCTCACGTCTCATAGAAAGAAATTTAAAAAAGAAGGAAAGCAGCTTAGTCTTGGATTCTACCATGTAAGCAAAGTGTGAATTGTGAATCTGAAAATGACATTTTGGAGACTGTCTCTTCATATTTTACTCATTTGTTTTCTACTCATCACTTTAGCAGCAGCTCTTGAAGCTGGCAGAAAAAAAAGAACAAACTTAGTGTTCATCCTGGCTCTTATGTAGGCACTGATCCTCCTTTATCCTCAAGGGAGCTTGCTTGTCTTACCTCATTTTGAGTTGCTGTGTAGTATGAACTTTTCATGACCTGTTGCATTGACTGTGCTACTCTATCAGCCTGACCACTGATCCATTTGCAGTCTTCCATGCAGTTTTCCATACTTGGCTGGAGTTCAACTCTCCTTCATGTCCCTCCTTTAAACTGTCCTTCATCATGAGACCTATGGATAACAGACTGTATAGGTGGATGTTGGGCTGACCTGCACTGCTCTCACTTTTCATTTTATTGGATTTTTGTATCTCCAAACCCATGTCCCCTCCTTCCCTATGGATAATATTTTACTAAAAGGAAGAACTATCCTTTTGTTCTTCCTTCTGTTTTCTACAACGGTGAAATCTTAATCCATGGCTGAGGCAGAAAGTAAGTCATCTTACTCATTTAGCTGTATTTTTGGCGTATTGCCTCAAGTAAGTACTCAATGAAAGGATAAGAAAGGCAACATTTAAAAACGTGCTAAATTAGAAAATGACTGAGGTATCAGGACCACTCTTTTTAGAACCCATGCCACATGGCACTGTTCCTTGCAATAAGATTTATTTTGGGACTATTTTTCTTAACTGTTCTCTCAGTTTCAGTGTCAACGCTCTGAAATATCTATCTCCAGTGCTTGTGAGAGAAAATTCTTTTGTGGTTTAGAGTCGGCATGCAAATCTTAAAATTAAAACAGACTGGTAGCTAAGCAGCTCTGGAAAGCAGGACTACTTTGAAGTAAAATTCTTCTTCCTGCAACCCTGTTCATTTATGTACGATGACAGGTCTGTGTGCAGGAGAGCCTAGCCATGATATTTAGAAGTTCAGATAAGCATTAGTGGGGTTTCCTTTGTCATGGGAGAGGTCAGGGAAGAACAGTAGTGGGAGAAATTTTGATTATAGACTTGATTTATGTTCACTCTCCCACTTTGCTGATCTGGTTGACAGGAAAATGGTGGAATTCCCTTTAAAACTATATTTTGCAGAGGGGCACCCTGTGTACTTCTGAGCTTGCACAAAGCCCTTCACTAAAAATCTTTACTGTTCTTTCACCACTGGTCCCTCTGTGAGAACTGTGAGTTATTGCTTATTGCTGTTGTATTGTGAAATAACTGCATGTATTATTTCTTGTAAGATTTATAACTCTGGTCTGTGGGGGGGTTGTTTGGTTTTTTTTTTGGTTGGTTGGGTTTTTTGTTTGGTTGGTTTATTGTTTTTTTCCTTTTTTTTCCCCTAGTGTTGTCCATATATGAGTACACATCATTACGATGGTATATTCTTCTATTATAGAGTCTCAATATCCACTGCTTGAAACTAACATTACAATTGTGTAAGAATTTTTAGGTGCAGCAATTGAACATGTTGCTCTCTAAGTCCGTTGGCAAATTTCACAACACAGGGAAGTAGCACAAGTGTCTAGGAACTATTTTAACTATTCTAGTAAATGCCAAAAGCAAAATCCTGTTCTGTTTTATACCAGCGTAATACAGAATTTAAAGATTTTCTGGTCTAGCATGGATTTACGTTAATGTTGTACATGCATTTAGTTCTTTAGCTTTTATAAAATTATGCTGCTATTAAATTAAGTAAAATAATAAAATTTAATACAAATCAGAAATAAAATCTCTCGCTATTACTTTTTAATTTTTTTTTCTAATAAGTACAAATAATAGTGATGGGCCTGCTTTATGAAAACATAAGCCATTTGAAAACAATTTGTGCACTTTCTTATTTTTTTAAATCAAAATGTCTTTTCATAAAGCTTCATTGTGCTGATAGTGCTTTAAAGGGAAGGGAAAAAATCCTTAACAAAATGCAGAACTCATCCTCTAGATTATTCATTATTTACTGCCTATGAAAATTAGGAATTATAATACTTTTTGGGGTGATGATAGGACTTAATGGTGCATATGACTTTGGGGTCTACAGGAGCTTAATTGTTAGAGTTACGGTCTATTGCTCTTTTCTGTTGAGCAATGGGGCTTTTGTTTAGTACCAGGAGAGAATCCAGTGTAGCATCAGCTATGCCTTCCCCTACAGGTGGGCAGCCAGGAAGGCTGCTCAGTTTGCTCTTGGACTGTGACAGGTGAAAAACGCTATTTAATGAGTTTTCTTCCCAGACAATTAGCAGACAGAGGGAGCTTTCCCATCTGCGCCTAACACAACCAGGGGTTGCCGGTTGCCATATTTCCTTTGTGAGAGTGAGGGGTAATTCATAGAATAGGGTAATGACAACGACTTTGCTGGCTGCAGTCGGTCTCACTAACTGCCCTGATCTGTTTAATCTCAGGAGTTTTTATTAAATACTTCTCACTAGTGAAAAAGGGTGATGTGGAAGAAGGCTTCTCACTAGGGCAGTGCTGTATGAGGACTATGATTGTCTTGCAGTAAAACAAACAGAAATACAACCAGCAACTCCCAGACTGTACTTAACATTCTCATCTGCACGTGTAACATATCGATAAGGCATGTGTGTGTTTGGATTGCTTACTCTCTGCAGGAGCTACTGGTAAATGTTGCCTTATTTTTAACTAGTACTGACTTTCTTGAAGTACATCATACCCTGATCAGTAAAATATACGTAAATCCTTCTGAAGTCTTTATTAATCTCTTCCCACCCTTTTCTTTTCAGAGTATCCTAGTAAAGAAGATTTCAGTCTGACACCAGAAGGCACAAAAAGAATCAGTAGATTGCCATTCACATGAATGTAATGTGCCCTCCTCGCTGGAAATTCTCTTCTTAATTTAAACAGTTTTCTAATTGCGTGTTTTATTCATCCTAGACTCTAATAATCCATCTAATGCACAGACTTTAAATTTGTTCACACATCAGTTCTGCTGAAGTAATGAAAATTAAAACACATTAACATACCACACCCTACTGCTGATACTTTATATTTACTTGGAGTGATACATAGAATTTTCAGAGGAAAGGACAAGATGGTTAACTATGCTTTTTGTACAGCAAATTCCAATTTCTGCAGGTTTTCATGAAAAGTAAGGTTCTTAAAAGTATGTAGGATTTGGCTAAGAATCTATATATTGGATGACATTCAGTTGCCTGGTAGCAGTGTTATTATTGCTACCTACACTCTTAGTATTAATTTTTCACTTTCCAAAAAATATTTTTGGCTTAAAGTCTACTTGAGCTATTTTATTTTGTATGTTTTGTTGCACGTTTGTAAACTAGCATAAATACAGTTTTGAGTAGAGGGAGTTGTTTTGGGTTTTTTTCCCTTTTTTCTGTGAAATATAGCTGCCTTGGGGATTCCTTTGAAAAACCTGATAATGAATGTAAGATGTGAGTGACTGGTGTGTGATTGTGTTGATGTTTTCCCTTCTCTTGAGCCCAGTTTGAAATTCAGCTCTGCACAGCAGGGATTGTCCTCAGCCACATATGACTATTTTGAGGATTCTGTGCTTGAGTAGCTGTGCAGGCTTTGGGCAACTGGCAGCAGTTTGTCATGGCTGCCTTTAGGCTAGTAAACCTTGGGGATTTTAATCCCTGTCCCTCTCTGTCAATCAAGTCTGTTTCGCTTTTTAATGTAGTATTATGTATTTTCAAACAAATGGTGTTCATTCTATGGTAGGTGCAAAAATACCAAAAGGCAAAATGTATAATTTAGTGGGTTTACCTATTTTCCCCCAGCTGTGCCACTGAAAATTATTTTCTCTGTGATATAATTGTTCATATTTAAATCATCAAGCTTGCTTGCCTGTTTTCTCATTGTTTTATTTTGATTGAGTACTTTGATGCTGTGAATCCTGGCTGCATTTAATTCATTATAATCATGTGAAACTAAACCTTGAATGGCTTCCAAATGAATATTATTTAATTTTCTTTGGCGTTCACACAAGGGACGGCTTTGCCAGCACAGCAGTAAGTATAAGCATGTTTCTCACTCCTGTGTGACAAGGTCAGATTTTAGACCACTTCTCTTCTGCATTTCCAAAATACCGAATAGTTATTCTGAATATTATTATTAATATTTTTCTTCCTTTTAGTCCCTAAATATGAAAAGTAAAGAATATAAGGTGTTAAGTGTTTTTTCAGTGTTGTACAAGCTGGAAAGTGATTTTCCACACTTAATAGCAAGGTACTCTGCAAAGATTATCAGACATACTGAATGTCTAAGAAGAATACTTTTATGTTTATTTCTGACACATTAAAAATATTGTAAAATAAGGAAAAAATGAAAAATGCATTTCTATGGCCTTATGTGTTAAATTGCAAAACCTTACATTGTAATGTTGACAGGACTTCCAACACCCCAAGTGAATTTTGATTTTAAGCTTGGTTTTGTCCCTTGTTCCTTCTTGGGCAAGTCAGTGAATATGGTTCACAATCTCTAGAGGTAATTCATACTAAAACATAGGAATATTGATTTCAACAAGTTAGTCATAGAAAAACAACTTAGAAACAAATTGTGCTCAAATAGAAGTGGTATCAGGAGGAGATGGAGGCGTGTTTTATTGCCTCATTTAGTAGGGGAATCAGTGTGGCCTTTTTGATTATTGAAATCATACAATTCTTTTCGTGTTTGCGAGAAGCAGGCAGCCAAGGTGGTTGCTTACAGTGAGCTAATGGAGCTGCACTGCTAACTGCCGTGTGCTAGAAGAAAACCAATAAAACCCATCCTTTCCTGACTTTTTTTCAGTGGAAATAGGCACAAAGTTCAAACTGTGGAACTTTGCAGGTGTTTTTTTTTTTTTTACTTTGCAAAAGGCAATGTAGCTCCTGTTCTGTGACACCCTGATTGTTTCCACAATCCATGAAGCTTGCATACTTGGAGTTTGGCCCTATTTTTCCTCCCTACCTCTTGAGGATTGTTACCCTTATTGTAGAAAGATGAATATGGGGCTCTTTTTGTTTGTGGTCCAGTTTTTGTTGGGTTTTGTTTGGTTTGTTGCTTGGGAGGTTGTTTGTTTGGTTGGTTTGGATTTTTTTAATGAAATACAGCATCATCAGTTGAGGGATTTCTCTCCCTTATAGCAGATTATATGATGAGCAACTACTTTCATGATATGATGATGAGGTTAATGCCAGGTTGTCTGACTTGTGCCTTCCTGTTGAATCTGAGAATGGGCAAGTTCCTAAAACTGCTGCTTAGAAGAGAGAAATGGTAAAATGCCTTCATAACAGACTCCAGATGGGACAAAATCTAGAAACTTTGTTCAGAACACAGAGATCATCCTTAAATGGTGATTAACATGGGTTCTCTGGTCACCATAGTACATGTGCTCCTGTGAGATGATATCTTGCCCTCTACTCTGATTTTCTAATTAGGGTTTGAATATATAAGAGCTGCAGGCTATGTTACGTGAATTTGAGTGGCATGAACATCAGCCCCAAACAGGAATCAAAAGTGCAAGGAATCAAAAAACAAAATTACAGTCAGTCCCGACAGATGATCAGGAAGAATCTCCTGAGATGTTGGAGACAACTCTTGCATCCCATTTTAATGCAAAACTAAGGAGGTATGTTAAATGCAACATACCATTCTTGCCCTTCTTGTGTTCTGTGAGTCTGACCAGACATTTGAATTTTAGAACCATTCGTTCTGCTTGCTGGCTGTGGGACATGTTTCAACATGCCTAAATTTCCTGTAGGGCTTTTTTAAGCTTTTTTTCCTTGTAATTATCGTACTGTTATTACTGTATTACATACCCAGTCACCTAAACAGTACGCGTTCCACAAAACTTTGACAAAGTATTCATCAGGCTCTGAGATTCCCTTTGTACAATTACTGAATGCATGAGAGAGGTTTAAAAATTATTTGTTCCCCTAGTGTTTAACAGTTTTACATATGATTAAGTACTAACTGTCTCAAGATGCTGCTGTAAGCACCATTTTTATAATTCACCAGAGATGTGCTCTCAGGAGAACAATGAGACATTTATGGGGTTTGGGTGGGAGGGAGATTGGAAAGTGTAAAATAATTTCTTACTCATAAACTCCCAGTAAATTGTATTTTCATTTTGTAATAAAACACTTAGTTTCAATAAAGATCTGTGCATCGTGGATTGTGAGAAAATAGCACTATATTTCTATTCCTTACTGAAGGATAGCTATGAAACAATCAGGTGTTTTTGGAAATTTTTTCTCAAATCCTTGGATCTTAATTTGTGGGAATTTGTGCTAAGGCCTTTCATTTATATTCCCCTTTCATAATTTCATGTTCATTAATTTAGAACCTCAAGTTACTGAACTGCAAAGTCTAGTCATGTTTTCATTTAAATTGCAGAATATTAAACAGCAGTGATATGTGACATTCAGATGGCAGTGCTTTTTTTCTCCTGAAAATTGAAGATATATAGCCCAAGACGCAAATCTTCCTGTCACAGAAGAATAACTGGTTCCATGGAAAGATAGGGTCCTGACCCTGCCTGCCTGTTTCCTTTACACTCCTGTGTTGTCTTACATGGAAGATACAATCTGTGACCGTGCCACTTCTTGTAATGTTCTTGCTGATGACCCTTCTTTGTAGCCTACCTGGTCTTTGTAGTGATTTTCTAAAGAGCTGCCTAGTCTGAAGTAAGTTTATGTGTGGAAAAATAATGGAAGAATGAGAGATGCTATGGAAGTATTGGAGACGTCTTTCTATGAAATGTTGGTTTTTCACATGTAAAGCTACCTGGACGCAAGATGCATAAGGATGTGAGGTCCACTCACAAACTCCTTCTGCCATTGAAATTGTTAGCTTTTTTAAAAGTTTTCTTGCTGGAGTAGAGTAGCTCACTTTAAGCTGGATTATTCAGACTGCAGCATCACATTTGCTCAAAACTTTCCTTATGGGCTGGAGATTCTTCAGGCTTAACCCTAGAAATGGAGGTGTAATGACCTTTACAAATTACATCAAAAACACAAGGTAAAAAATCTGAAGATCAGGTCCTTGGCCATGGAGGTGATTCAAACTAAATCCCCATCTATATACCATGCTTATATTATGATTCTTAGCCTTACACTTTGACCTTTATGAAAGCCACCTGCAACACACGTGGTAATGATTGATTAGAGATCTAAAAAGTCTATAAGGCACTATTTTTGGTATAGCAAAATATACTGTTGCATAATATCTAATAGACAAACTGAGATGCAGGTAATATTCCCAGTGAATAATGAGCATCCTTCATTCATTATAATCTTGTTTATTCTCTCTATTTAAAAAAAAAAAAAAAGTTGCCATTTACTGATATTATCACTGTTGAATTTTACTTTAAAAGTTATACACAATCTATTCTTTTGCCTTCTAATTCTTCACTAAAGCAAAATGTTAGTAAATTTAGCTTTCTAGGTGGGCTAATCTTGTACTTTAGGTTTTTGCTTCCTCTCTGTTGATTCAGGCTGCTGGTGTTTTCACTTAACATCCAGGATTCCATAGCCTAAACTAATGGACCTCTTCCAACAGCTTACCTCAACTCAGTGCTGAATAGCTGAGGATTCTTTCACCAGTGACACTGCCCAGCATTTGCGGGGTGTGCAGTTCCTGGCTGATCTGTAGATATCTTCTTAAATTGGGAACATTTTAGATGGACAGAATAAATTTGCAAAACTGCGTACTTTTCTAAGGAAAGTTCAACCAACTAATTTTTTTCTGTTGTATTTGTGAATTTCAAAGTATAGCCAGACTTCAAATAGCTGTTTAGCTTGCTTGATAGGAAGAACTTGCATAAAATTAGTCATGTTTCTCCATTTGTTTCTTTCAGTGCAGTAGAAAATGAGAGATGCAATATGTGGATGGCATACTCAAAGCAATAGCTGCTTTTTGCTTGCCTCAGTTTGAAACTAAACAGAACTTAAAACCAATAAATGAACAAACAAAACCCCACCAAAACGAAAAAAAAAAAAACACTCAAGCCAAAGCAAAAAAACCCAAACCCAACCCAAAAAACCACAAACCCACAAATGCTACATTCAAGTACAAAGAACTAGAAACTATTTCTTTATATTAGCTTTCCATGCTTATGTGAAAAGTAATTCTCTATGGAATTATGTTTGTTTGTTTGGGTATTTTTTAATTTTTAAATAAAGAATTGTACCAATTATGAGGTCTCCTATTCCGTTGTTTTCTTCATCTGTAGCACAATACATATTTATAAACCAGTATTACATATTTATGGATTGCTTCTAATACAGCAAGTGTTTCACATTGGTATAGAAAATGGTTCATAAGGCTCTACTATGTAACTTGCAAAGCTTGCAAAAAAGTAACAGTATCTGTAACCTTCTTCTGAAGAGATACATCCCTAGCAGGTTCCATTGTTAAATTAAAAAAAAATAAAATAAAAAAAAATGAGAGCTTTCCTGTATAACTACTGAGACTTTGCTTTTGAAATGTGTCAGAAATTCAATTTCCCCAAAGTATTTTTTTAATTTTTTTCTCCTTCCTTCTCAAAGCACAAAGAATGGAGGAGGAGTAGAAGTGATGTATGTAATCTGTAGCCTTCCCACTCACAACATGATACACTGTGTTTGGGGGGAAGCCTGTGGACCAAACAAACATTGCTCTGGCTATTTTGGGATGTAGATGCTGTCCTGGTAACTGGGGGAAGGAACCGATGCGAGCTATGAAGCATCATTTAAACAGTTCAATACATCTTGGAGACATACAGAAGAGTTTTGCCTCTTCTTTCTCCTAGACTAGTGCGGTCTGCTGTATTTTTTAGTTCACCCAGCACAGGATATAGCTGTTGATGTTTGTGGTCCCAATTAAACAGAACTAAAATTGTGGAGCAGAACCAATCAGTTTTCACACATGCATTTGTAGCTGCTTTCTTAAAATTAGGATATTTTAGAGTTGGACAAAAAATGATTGGAGGACAAAATATTCAAGTCCTTAGGAAGTTGTTACTGAAGGATTTGTGCCTGTTCTTTAAAAGCAGATAGCAATGGGAAGGAGTAATTTCCTAGACTTAAAATGTTTTGCCTTCATAGTATAATATTACTTATCACTGTAACTTTTGTTTCACTTCCACAAGGAAAAAAACAGGAGTTATCTGATTCTTCAGTTGATTCATCCTTGTAGTGTTATCATCTCTGCCTCAAGGCTTTGTTCAGTGGCCAACAGCATGTCTACCACATGCACAGGAGTAAATCAAAGGTTTAAATTACTGTGGGTCTTAGTTGCTCAGAATATACATCTTCTGGCAAGTGAATCTGAGTCCACACAGTGCTTTAAAAACAGATCTTTCTCTTGCACAACGAGGAATATATTGTGTACCTAATGTGAGGGAACTGGGCACTTTCGTTTGTGCTGAAGCTCATGCTGAGTGAGTGGAGAAAGTGAAAAAGATGAAAGCCTATTTCTTCACCTCTGCTCATTTCTAAATTATGAGTCTTGTAGTGTCTCAGCTTCATGTTGGGACAAGTCTAGACCACACAGTAATTCCTTCTACTCCTGTTGTCCCTCTTTTTTCATTTATTTTCTTGCATCACACATGCTCAGGTCAGGTACCCTGCAGTTCAGACACAGTCTTTGTGACTAACAAACTTCAGTGCTGATGGGAATCTCCAGCTGCCTTGTTACTGCAGCACCAAATATATATGTGTATGTATTTATATTTTGAAACCCTGTATATCTGCTACATCTTCAAGAATTTACCTTTTAAGTTTTATTTTTATATTTTTTCTATTTTTTTTTATTATTACTTTAATGATAAATGCTTATATTCATTTTCTGGAGACTTTGCTACACTGCTGCAAAAATGTTTGAAGTGCAAAGAGAAATGTTTTCGAAGAGATCTGAAATGTACAGGTGCTCAGAACCCTTTTGATAAAATAATTTACATTCAGCTTTATCAGGATCCAAACTAGTGGGTTTGCAAGATCTTCCAGCTTTGAACATTCTTAGCAGACTTTGGTGGCTGTTGGTCTCTTATACTGTTTGGAGTCCTGTTTGGAGATCTTTTTGCTTTGTAAATTTGGGAGGATAACTATAGACACCATGGCAGTTTTGCCTTTGTGCTGCATCATCCTTGTCATCTAGAAATTAGCAAGGACCTTCATGCCAAGGAGAATAAGAAAGAAGCTTTCTAATGAAAATTCCAGAGAACCACAGTCACCATACTTTGTTTAGAGGATATAAGTAGAGATAATATTTCTTCTCAAAATTTACAGCCCGTCTTACATTGCTGATGATTGTAGACAACAGTAAAGAAACCACACAAGCTAAAATTGCATAATTTAGCATCCTTGACTGCAGCAGTACCTATTTGATGGATCTGAAAATAGAATGTCCTGGTTCAGGACTTGGCACACAGTCTGGGAGCATAATGCTTGCTATTAAAACCATGCCTACTAAACTGCATCCAGGTAAACTGAGCTATGATTCTTAGCAGCTTCAGTACAGACATGACCTGCTAGCCAGCAAGGGAATTCATAGCAAGGCAGAGGCATTACAGAGAAATATCAGTGGCAGATAGTTTTGTGTTTCCTATTGCTCTAAGGGGAAAAAATGTATTAGTATTTCAAATGGATCTGTGTGCAAGCTTAGTGGGTGTTTGTCTTATTTCTTACAGTCGGTAAAAAGAGATTTTTCTTTGTCTCTTCCTTTCACTTTCTGAACTGAATCTGGTACATGTAGCAAGAATGAAGAATTTTACAATACTGGAAAATGTACAAGTTTATGGTGCTAGTGCACTGCAGGTAACCAGCAAATATGATCCATTGTACAGTCCTCCCCCAATTTACATGTATTGTCATGCATATTTTTGCTTAGCATGTTCTGTTTATGTTTTTGAGTGGGGATCCTGTGACCTAATTATCTGTAGTGTACACATCCACATGTGAATTCAGCTACCTTTGCAGTTCATAGAAGTGGTACTTGGAGAATATGACTCACACGTTCATCCTCTGACAGATGCCTAGAGCTAGTCAGGTGAATCACAGCCAAGAAATGCCCTTCTCTCATGGTGAGTCTAGGCAGCTAGCCAAGACGTGGATGTCTGCGCTGCAGAAGTCTGAAGCTGTGTCCTTAAAATAAAATGTCATTGCTTTCATTTCCTGAACAGTGCAAGCCATGGTATTCTAACACTATTAGGCTATTTAGGTAATTGTGCAAAAAAGTTTACTTTCAGAGTCTGAACTTTAATTTAAAATTATGGTTGAGTAAGTTAAATAGTTAAGAAGGTGCATTTATTTAGTATGATAGTTATGTAATATCGGTATTCCTTTTATTTGTTTGTTTTTCTTGAGAAGGTTGGGACTTGTACCTTATATACAATATGCAAAATTGTTTTTGCTCATTGTACAGAATATGTTGTAGGCACATGGAAACTTTTGTTCAGTGACTGTAAAGGCAGATGCTCCCTCTAGTGCCTAAGAGTGTTTTCTTGTAATGGCAATAGCTTTGTTGGACTTTGCTATCCAATTTCTTGAATCCCTGAGGTATCAATCTTAGAATGGATAATATGAAATCAAGATAAACTTTACTGCATCTTTACCTTTGTGCGTAGCAGAAAGAGTCAGGTAATGCTTTAGGATAAAGAAAGTTAGGATATCCTTTTAATTAAAGTTTTTATAGCCTATCAAGTCAGTAAACTGTTACTGAAATTGAATGTCACCTGGGAAAACCATGGTACTTGTGAACTTTTCTGAACCTAAGGAGGGTTCATTGTGTACATGGAATGTGAGGAATTCAAAAACTACCTGGACACTAATCTCAAATTTGAGTCATTGTTCTCTTCTTGATATTTTTGTTAGCTGATATTTTTAATATGGCTATTGAAGATAGCAGACTAAAGTTATGTAAAGTGTTTGCTTTAAACAGTATATGACATCACTGTGTAAAAAGAAGAAATGCCTGAACTATCTAGACAGCCAAACACACTGTTTAGTCGGAGAGAGTGTCTATGACCATCTATGCTGGCATCTGGGAGAAGGAGTGAGGAGAATGGAGTATATTTGCGCGCCATGTGACATGCCCAAAGATGCACATACTGCTTGCTTATTAGGCTGTAGCTTCATTCATCTCAGGACACAGCCCTTTCTAAAGGCAGCCTTCCAACACTGTGCATTCTAAAGTTTTTACATGTTATTTAAAAAAATACGCGTTCCATAGTTGTGTGTCTATCTGTAAATCATGCTTAAAAATAAATTCTGTTACAAATAGTATGTGTAGAGGAAAAATACATATAAATCAAAGTATATTCCTAACAATATTTGATACTAAATTGTAAAATCCAAGGTTATGAATAGTACTGCAATAATGCATTGCCTACACTATTACCAGGTTCTTGTAGATGTGACAGCAGAGGATTTTAAGGGGATTTGAGAGAAGCGAATAGGTAGGGTTTTTTCAAGAAACATTTCACAAGTACAATGATGAGTGAATGTTCTCGGACTTCATATTTATCCTTACTGTAAGCTATCTGAAATGGCAAGCTTTTAGTTTGGGGAGTTTTCCTTTTCCTTCCCTCAATCTTTCTCTCTGTAAGGAAAACAAATGGAAAATTTATTGTAAAGGCTCTCTGGACATCACCATTCAAACCCAAGAAAAATATATACAAGTAAAATGCATGTTCTGCTCAGGTGCACTGGGAATATCAGTAATATTTTTCATTCTGTACCTTGCATTCCTGCAGTTGAATGGAAGAGTGATATAGTACAATTTGAAATAGCAGCCAGCAGCAACCTCTTTTCTCTTCTGGATTACTTGAATTTTCTTCATCTTTTCCAGGGAGAATGAATGAGGAAGTGTCCATGTGTTTTAGCCATCTTTCTTTTCAACACGTACTACCAATATGCAGTGTAAGAAAAAGGAACTGAAGCTAATTAACTATGCTTGATTACATTCTAAGGTAGTCTGATATTAGAGCTGAGTTTAAAAAAATATAATCCAGTAACTTGCTACAATTATAACTGATTGACTATTAAAAGTTACTTTCACAGCATTGCGGAAGGCAAAGCTGTTTGCCTGCTGTAAAGATTTCTTCTTGTTGGTGGCATTTTATCAGCATTAGTGAGCATGACAGTTAAACGGCAAAATCGTGTTGTTTAAGGGTTAGACTGTACTTGGATAACCTCTCCATGAAAAGGATCCATCTTACGTTACTGCTCTTAAATTGTGACAGGAAATGTTTGCATCCTATTTGAAATTCCGTTGCCTTTAACCACTTGGAAGTCTAAATGCTGTGTACTTACTCTTTTGTTTCCAGCTGTGCATTGTAGATTTTGCATCGTATAATGTTCCAGTTACCTGCTTTAAAATTACAAGGTAGGCTAAACCCTTAGCCAGTTGTCTACATTTTATTGTGATTATTTTTGGTGGTCAGTGACCTTCCGAAGAACACATCTTTCCTAGCAGGGGAAATCAGCCCCTAACTTTTTATCGTGTGCTACGTGATTGCCTTTGCTGATGTTCTCTCAAGAGCAATGCTGTTTCTTGGCAATTGTAGTATAATGTCAGTGGAGACAAATATGGTTCAACAGAGTCATATTTAGCAATTTTAAAGATCAGGTAGCAAGTCAACATCCTGAAATACAGTATGGAAATTATCATTCATGAGAATGCCATTTGCATGTGAATATCACATTCCTTTTCTGGAAGGAATTTATCTATCATGAACATTTGCCTTCCTGCTTCAAATAAAGGGTTTTTTCTTTGAGCTATGTTGAGTCAGCAGGATGTGACCCATTCCTACCATTCCCTCCTTGCTGCTTCTTCCCTCTAAGACTATACCAATTAACTCATAACCTGTTGGTATAGCAAATCATTACTCCCCCTCCTGCTGGCTCTGCTTAAGGAGGAAAGAAAGGAGGATAAGGTTTTGGTTATGAAAAGTTGAATTATCTCCTTTGCTTATCTCATGATAAGCTGTTATGTATTCAAAACCAAAGATATGGGTGTTATTTGAGGAATATTTAATGAAGTAATCCATTGTAATCCACCCTTAATGTTTTCTTATAATGATTGCGGTTGCAGAACCAAGATGCTCGCTCAGGCTTGTTATCTTAGGCCTGTTTCTGCTCTGCTGCATGTGATTAGCTTTGTGCTTCTTAGTTAAAATTGTGATTGTTTAGAAATGACTAAGAACAGAAGTGCACAGCATGACACTGCACTGATGCAATTATTCTTACTATTTCTATCTAAACATCAACTCCTATGGATTCAAACTTAAACAAGATTTTTCAGTTTATAGTTCTGGTTTCATTAGTGAAAGGTAAAGTCTGTCCTGAAACACTGAAAAAACCAATTGGCTTTTGGTTTCTATATTATATAGTAGTTTATCAGCTAAAGATAGGATAATTTAATATAGCTAAATATGAATTTAAAAAATTACTGTTTCAGTAATTATTCCTTGGAGCTATTTTATTTTTGCTTCCCCAGTCCCAGGGATGTGTGAACAGTGGGACACTGATCTGACCTGTAATTCTGTCATGAACTCAGGTCCCATCCCATCTATTCTGATTTATATCACTGCTGAAGTTCAATCAAGACCTCGACCGCTTGTGTGTCATACAGTGATTTTTTTCATGTAGTTTTTCTTTTGTTCAAAAACAATGGCTATTGTCTTTCTTTAGATTTTAGAATTCTCAATGTTTTCTGCCAGTCATATTGTTCCAAGTTTGAATTCCCCTGAATATATTTGTACACTCTGTGAAAGCTGATTTTTCGATGGTGCAACATGAGGGCATGTTGTGGTTTAACCCCAGCCATCAACCAAGCCCCACACAGCTGCTCACTCACTCTCCCACCGGCAGGATTGGTGAGCGAATTGGAAGGGTAAAAGCTGGAGAACTCGTGCATTGAGATAAAGACAGTTTAATAAGGAAAGCAAAAGCTGCACACACAAGCAAAGAAAAGAAATAATTAATTCACTGTTTCCCGTGGGCAGGCAGGTGCTCAGCCTTCCCCAGGAGAGCAGAGCCCCATCACACTTGGGAAGACAAAAACCATCACTACAAACACTCCCCCCACTTCCTCTTTCTTCCCTCCAGCTTTATATACTGAGCATGATGTCATATGGCCTAGAATAATACCTTTGGTCAGTCTGGGTCACCTGTCCTGGCTGTGTCCCCTCACAACCTCCCTTGTAACCTCAACTTCCTTGCCAGTATGGCAGCACAAAAAGCAGAAAAGGCCTTTGCTATGTGTGAGTACTGCTCAGCAATAACAAAAACATCTCTATATTGTCAACCCTGTGTTCAGCACAAATCCAAAACACAGCTCCATACTAGCCACTGTGAAGAAAATTAACTCTATGCCAGCCAAAACCATCACAGGGCAGAATTTATCTTGATTTTGTTTCATTCTATTAGTGACCTATTTGACACAGTTTGCAGTTTGCCTTTTTATGGATATAAAGTCATTCTGTGCATTTTATTTCTTTGCACTTCATCTGGGTTTTCTCAGGCTAGACCTAGCAGAAAATGCTGTCTTTGAAAAGACCTTTAAGATTCTAAAGCTACTGCCTGTATCAGACCTATATTTTCTGTAAAACAAAGCAGCCATAATAACAAAACAAACCCCATAAAATCTTTAGCATTACCCTACATTCCTAACTTAAAATTATAACATAAAGGCATTGCTATTTCTCTCAGTTTTCTTTTGTAACAGTTTATCATATCAATAATCTCGTTTACACCATTCATCTAACATGTGTTACAGGGGTTATCTTTTAAGTGTAAATCAAGCTTTTGGAAATAGTCCAGAATATATCACAGTGGGTATATGTCATTGTATAAACTTGTTGGCCAAGCTTACGTCAGTATAAATACAGTGAATTGAAAGTATGACCCCCTGCTGTGTTCATGTATTTCCAGTAGCTATTTTTCCTTTTCACACTTTCTGTGATAGTTGACCTGCTTATATTGTATTCTTTTCTCTGATTTGTATGCTCTTTCTCATTTTCCATCCAAGGGTTACAGGGCTGTATGCATTTCCTGACAGCCAATTAATTGGCTGTCTCTTCACTCAGCCAAGAATAGAGGTAGCAGTTCTACACGAACCCCTCATGTCCATTGATGTGCACAGCAGACATCCTAAGAATGGGGACACATTTCCCTGGTCTTGTGGCTGCATGCTGTTCACATCAATTTCCCATTAAAAGGTAATTTAAAGGTATAGCCCCAGGCAGACTCAGGAGAGAGCTATAAAAAGAGTTTAATTAACAGTTCAGAATAATATAATCTAAGGTTGAATAGTCTGTAACCAGTTCATTTTTTTGTTCACACTTGTCATTTCCTTTACTTGCAGATTAGAAGAGATTTCCTTGTTTGGTAAAGAATGCAATGAAATAAGTCTTCGAAGAAGCTTTATTGTACGTGTCTTGGAGCTAGATCACTGCATTATCATGAGCTTTAAACCTGGCACTGCTTATCTTCCCTCTGCATTAGCTCACCTCTTCTGGTCAACATGTTTTAAGGAAAGAAATTCCAATCATCTCACAGTTGGGCCCTTTGTGCTTTTTGAAAGGTTTACTGCCAATCAAAAATGGTTTTACCCCAACTTGTTCCAAAATAATCTACAGAAATAGCTATTTGCATGTGGAAAAATGGTAGAAAATTGGGCTAGAATAGATATAGGAGGCTTTGTATTCAAAACCAAATACCATTCTCTTTCCTCCCTTTGCTGGTTGTCTTTTTGGTCAACTCCCTTTTGGTTCTTACTTTTTTTTTTTATTTTTTTACTTGGTTGGTTGGTTTTGGTGGTTTTTGGTTTTTTGGTGTTTTTGTTGTTGTTGTTGGGGGGGGGGATTGTG